>AWUE01020373.1:0-78368 GCA_001974825.2 Corchorus olitorius | reverse complement strand
TCATAATTGAAATCCACCTATCGGAGAATCCCAATTTTCTCATCATTCCTTCAAGAAATTTCCATTCCACACGATCGTATGCTTTGCTTAGATCCAGCTTCATTGCCATGTGCCTCTTCCCACCTGACCTTTTATTCGTCATGTAATGTATAGTTTCAAATGCAATCATTGAACTATCAAAGATTTGTCTCCCCGGAATAAAAGCACTTTGGTTTGGGCCAATTATTTGAGGTAATATAATTTTCAATCGATTTGCTAAAACTTTAGAAATAATCCTGAAAATAACATTACACAAACTAATTGACCTAAAGTCTTTAGCAGAATATGGATTATCACATTTTGGTACAAGAACAATAGTATTATGATTAATTTCTGGTAAAGGAACTCCGCTATTAAGAAAAGGAAAAATTGAATTACAAACTTTCTCCCCCACTAAGTTTAGGCTAAATTAAAATTAAAATTTGATTTTAAGGGTTAGAAAAATTAAAATTTATAAATGGTATATTGGAACCAATAAAATGATAACATATGGCCTGACATATGATGGACACATCATGACGAAATATTGTGTGTGAAAAGATGGAGGGGCGTGTAGCAAAATTCCCCGTAATATTATCTCTCCAACTAATTCCGCTGATATTTCTCTCTAATTTGATTCCGACATTTCAGCGCCACGTTTGACCACTCCTCCCTCCACTTAGTCCACTACCTCCTTGGTTTGAGGCACAAACTCAAAGTCACTCATTTGTTGAATTTTTTTGCTATATATTACTCTTCATATATATACTAGTATGTTTTAATAACTATAATAATAAGTAACTCTCAGACTCAAGGAGCTTTCTTTCTCTGTTTTTCTTTTCCCCCTCTGATTCTGCAATTTCTTTTCCTTCTTTGACCAAAAATGTAGTTTATCTTCGTTTGACCAAAAATGTAGATTTCATAAACTTTTTTTTTTTTTTCTGAATTGGAGAAGTGCAATTTTTTTGCTATAAATTCCATCCTTTGTCAATGCTTTACTCCAAGCAGACATATAATCCCTAACTTATTATAACGTCGTCTATGAATTTTGTGATGAACCCAATTTTTGGTTTTAAGATCGAAAGAGGAAATTACTGTATTCCCGTTTGAAAGAAGCCCAAAAAAGACCCTATCACCAATTAGAGCATAATTGCACCACTTTTCCCTCCAACAAATTAATAATGGAATCAATAAAGAACAAAATGCTTATATTTTGGTACTAAATAATAAATACTAGTAGCTAAAAAAGGATAATTCTTTTTGGCCCTCCAATTTGTCCCTCTAACTTGACCCTCCTAATAATTAAGGAAATAAATTAAATCCAGGTTTAACCCCTAGTTATAAATATGGAGAGTTTGAGGGTAAATCCCTTAATTTTAGGCTATTATTAAATAGGGTTTTAGAAATTATGGTAAGATTTCTGATGACACATCAGGAGGGACAAATTAGAGGGATAAGTTGGAGGATCATGTAGCAATACTCCTTGAATGGTCTATCTCTTGACCAAAATTATTACCTTTGTCAATAAACTCTTTTAAAGAGCCTATATATGTTACTAGTAAAATTTCTCCCTCAAAATCTTTTGAGCATGAGTGGAATGTAAAAAATTCAGTGGAAAAGATAAACATATAATGAAAATTGGTGGCATTACATAACCTAAAACTTGTAAAATCAACATCTCAAGTGATGTTCAATGACTTCTAACTTACTACTATTTTTTCCATTACCTCTGCGGCGAGCATTCTTCTTCTTTTCTAAACGTTTTGCCTTCAACATATGGATGCCATCAACCACCGTGAGATACCAATTCGGTTCACCTTTTCGAAAAGATAGATATAACATAGCCACTCCCAACACCATTCCACATCCATACCCTGTTACAATGGCTTCCCACTTAATTTGAACACCGCCTCCATTTGTCCCGACTTCATCATCCTCATCCCCTGAGATTGGTGGAAATTGATCTTGATCATCCAAGTTGAAGAATGGACTGTGCAGTAGCGGATTTCCCAGGAAGGAGTCTTTCCCGAATATTGCTAATTGCCCATGTTTTGGAATTTGTCCGGAAAGTAATGGGTTGAATGAAATGTTGAAGTGGCTCAGCTCATTCAAATTGTTAAGCTGCGTGGGAAATGCGCCTGAAAAGTTGTTGCGTGACAAATCAAGATTGCTTAAGCATCTCATATTCCCCATTTCCTCAGGAATTTCGCCTGAAAATCTGTTCCAGGAGATGTTTAGGTCCAGAAGTGGCAAATTTCCAATCTCCCTAGGTAGTTTCCCATAGAATTCATTGGAACCTAAATATACCATCCTGAAATTCTGCATCTTACCAATATCACGAGGGAGCTCACCCGTGAGTTGATTCCCACTAAGTTGAATATAACCTGAGATTTCGTATGTCCTCACTGATGAACCCACTAAACATACGGAGTAAATGCCGTATCCTCTAAGCAACCGATCCCATTTGCTTCTACAATCCTTCCAATTCTGAGTTGTGGTTACGGAACGAAAAGGAGAGTTTTTGTCCACATTTAGCAACCTATCTGTCACCAAGCAGTTGCTAGGACTAGCCATCATCTGGATACCCTTTCGATTTGATTCAAATGTTGGAGTAGCATTTCTTCCTATATTTGTTACTTCACGAGGGATTGCGCCGGAAAGTTGATTGTGAGCAAGGTTTATCCACAATAAGCTAGCACAGTTGCCAATCTCACTTGGTATTTCACCAGTGAGTGAGTTGTATGCAAGCATCAGCCACAAGAGAGAGCTCAATTTTCCGAGGGAAGGCGGGATTGATCCACTAAGCCTGTTGAAGGAGAGATCAAGGCCTTGTAGCACTGATAAGTTTCCATACTCTAGTGGTATAGGACCGGTAAACTGATTGTAGGCTAAGATCAAGAACTTCAAACTTGGCATTTGAGAGAATTCAACAGGTAAGTGACCGGATAAATTATTGTAGCTCAAGTCTAAATTGGAAATGTTTGGTAGCCTGTGAATTCCAGAAGAATATATCCCACCAGTGTATGAATTCCCCTGAAGTACAAGAGATTTCAGCTGTGTGAATCTCCCAAATATTTCTTGTATTTGCCCACCAAAACTGTTCCTGCTCAAATCCAAAGAGGCCAAGTTCTTCAGATTCAAAAGGGATTCTGGAATCACTCTAGAAAATCTGTTTCCACCCAAAAACAAGGCTTCCAGGGTTGAAATTGATCCTATTTGAGAAGGAATTGACCCTGTAAAATTATTTCCCCATAGATTTAGGACAACTAAGTTCTTGCAATTTGAAATCTCCCTAGGAACTTCACCTTGGAATTTGTTTTCTGACAAGTCCAAAGCTAGCAGACTACAGTTATCCACGAACATAGATGCAGAAATGGGTCCGGCAACATTGTTTTCAGAAACTGAAAACTCCACAAGCCTTGAAAACCCAGTCCAGATGTTACCAATAAAATGATTTGTGCTCAAGTCCAGATACTGCAGATTCCGGCACCCATCAAAGCAGGTATCAATTCTACCAATAAAATTGTTTTCTGAAAGGTTTGCAACAACAAGATTGTTGCAAATTGATGGGAAACTAAGCTTAAGGTCCCCAAGAAACCAATTTGCAGACAAATCAAGCTTCTCTAAACTGGTCAAACCAGACAAGTTCAACTCACCTTCCAAGAGATTATATGATAAATTTAGGTATACAAGGTTGTGGCATCGATTTAAGTCATCAGGGATCGCTCCGCCTAATGTGTTTTTGGAGAGATCAAGGTATTGAAGTTGAGTTAAGGCTGAGAAATTGTTGAACATTAACCCAGAGATTCCATTGTCAGAGAGGTCTATACCAGTAACTCTTTCGCCGTCTGGAGAGCAATAGATTCCATACCAGTCACATGGATTTGAGCTTGTTTGGTTCCATTCCTCGTATTGTCCTTTGCTTATCTGATAATAATCATTTAACAGAAACGATTTCAGATTCAGCAGGATTTCTTTGTCTGTGTCCAGAGAAGTTTCTGAGATTGCAGTTCCTGCTGCAATTTCATAGCAACATAAAAACATTAAGCATTTTCCATACTCAGGCTCCGGAGTCTTGTTAACAGAATCTTCTTAAAGCAGTTCATATTTCAGTCTAATTAACAAGGAAAGGAAGGTTAGGAAATTGAAATTTGCAAATATTGATTCTAACGTTTTCTTGACCATAATGACTATATTCCAAGTCAATTTGCTGCAGTTGCATATACCTTAATACTTTATATTATTGCATTTGATCAAATCGCATTTCTCAGGATTCATTGTATAATGAAATGAAAATGATATTCTTATCTCAAAAAAGGATTCATTGTATACTGCTTATATCAGAGAACATTAGCATGTTTATGAACTCAAGCAATAAACAAAAAGGACGGAAAAGTGAAAAGGAAAAAGAAATGAGAAATGGGTTCATAATCATACCTATTATTAGAACCAAAAAAAATTGAACGAGTGTGAAACACCATACTTCAGTTTTGCAATTTCCTAACATGTTTTTTTTTTTTTTTTTAAATTTTCTCAAATTTTTAGTTCATGAATGCAGGGCAATTGGCAGTTCTGTTTATGAAGCAATGCATGGAACTGATCAGGAAGACAAATCTTGTTGGATTCAATAAGGTAGAAGAAAAGTCAGTTTAACGTGTTTCACATTTTATCTTCTTAAAAGAGAGTTTATAAATTATAGTTTGTCAAAGTTCTTACATGGAAGTTTATCTTCGTTTGACCAAAAATATACATTTGATACTCTTTTCTTATTTCTTTCTGTGAATTGGAGAACCGCAATTTCCTTTTTAATTGAAAATGTAGGAAAAAAATGATATTAGTATAGTTAGCTCCTGGTACATCGAACTTGTTGAAAGGTCAATTTCTTGACCAAGTCAGACTCTTTTATTATTTTCGGAATTAAGATAAGCTACAAAAAAGTTTGTCATTGCAGCCATAGTTATTGAAATCGGCCCGGACACTGATCCGCTCAAGCCTTCGGGTCATGGGTCAAGTGGTTCAACCGTTGGGTTAATACGGGTTATTAATTAATATATTAAAATATTTTTTTATATATTTTCATAATTTTATTTTAATATTTATATAGCTCAAATGTTAAATTTAATATAAAAAATATCATTTTTCTATTTTTTAATGAATTCTAATTATATAATATTCTTTTACAATGATACCATTTTAATTTATTAAAAAAATTGAATATAAATAGGCATAAATGTAAAATTATAGTTAAGAACATCAACCCGACCGATTCATGAAAAATCGACCGGATCAACGATTTTGTCCGGGTTTAAACGGGTCAGGATGGGGCGCAACGGGTCAATTGGCTATATGATTCGATGATTAACCCAGACCGATTCCATACTCGGGTCAAGCAATCCGACCACTGGACTGGTCCAGGTTTAATAACTATGATTGCAGCTCAAGAAACACTAAAAAAGTTTCTTATGGAGTTTGTACAATAGAAAAAAGGACAAAGCATATGGAGTTTTGACCAATAGTAAACCATTGTAGTTTTAGAATTTTTTTTGTTTAGAAACATTGTAGTTTTAGAATTAATTCCCATACCATTGTATTTCTTGCCACATCCCCACCATATCATTGCCATGTCATATATTTTTTAATTTCTTAACAAAAACAAATAAATACAAAGAAAATATAATTAATTTAACCCTATAAACAACTAATGTTAGGCTTAGTTTGAGATTGAGGTTAAAGTTTTGAAAAAGCTTAGTTTTGAAGAAGTGTTTTTGAAAAGTGCTTTTTAAAATTGGGGTTAGAAAATTTAATTAATATTTGGTATTGTTGTAGAAAAATGTGATTAAGAGATAAAATGTCTAAAAAGGGTACTAATTAAAATAGAAATAGAAAAAATATTTAAGAGAATTTAGTCATTTAATGTCTAAAAGCACTTTTGAAACTCAAAAACACTTAAAAATTAATTTTTGAGGTTGGCTTGGCTTTTGAGGTGAAAATTAGCTTTTGACACAAACCATGACTTATTTGGCATTGTATTTGAGGTGAAAAGTAGTTTTTTTATCTCCAAACTCAATCCCAAACCAAGTCTTAGTCTAATTTTTTTCATCAACACCGCCTTCCTTGATTTTTTTTGTCTCCATCAATTTTCTCCCACAACAAATCTCTCAATTCAATTACTTCACCAAATCTATCAATCTTTCTTAATCACTCTATTTTAACTATTCAATTTTTAAGTCATCAATTTTGATGATTTATTTTAGAGGCAAAAGCAAGAGTTATTCAATTAATGATAAAAGAAAGACAAGGTAAGATGCAGAGTACAAAGAACACATCTGGACACGAGCAACCAACAGTCAAGCAAAATAGCAATAAGAAATAATAAACGATCATAGCCTCCCTTTGCAATTGAAACAAAATGAGTTGTCTGCTTCCTTAACCGCATGACACTCTACTCAATTGGATTCCGAAAACACCAAAAGATTTATAGAGACATCCATATATATCTTTTAGTTTTCATCTCGCAACATACCTCCTACTCCTGCTGCGACTTACTCCAAGAAGCATTCCTTTGTTGCTTGATATTCCCATCACCCAATTTAATTGCAAGCATCTAATTCCCTTGATCTTCAATGGCTTACTGCCAAGCCATGAAGGATTGAATGGGATTATCCAGTTTCAATTGAAATCTCGGATGAATTTAGCCTTCGACTGCAACCATTTTGATTTCAATTTATTTACAGGATAGGGTTGGTGGAAAGCAAAGATAATTGTTTTTCTCAATGAAGTCTCATGAACTTAGCCGAAATAATCATCAAAATTGATCACTTAAAAATTGAACAGTTAAAATAGAGTGATCAAAAAAGAATATTGACGGATTTGGTGCCTGAATTGGGAGATTTAGTTGAATGCAAAGTGTGATAGAAAATCCCAATATACCAAAAAAAAGGTGTGATAGAAAATTGATGAAAAAAAAAGAAAAAGAAAAGCAGTGAGTGATGGTGAAAATTTTTTTAACGTGCTTTAAATCAACGTTACTTTGTTTAGGGTTAACACAATTCTTTCTCTTTTTTATTTATTGGCAAATTATACAATACACCGTCAGTGGAGTTTAGCAGACTACATAAGCGGGTCCTGAAGGGTGACATGTGTCCTCTAGGGGCTAGATTGAAATATTTAAAACTTAATTAATTAAAAAAATGACATGTGTCAACTCCATAACCCGCTTGTGGAGTCCAAAATTTACACCGCCGGTGTATCAAATAATTACCCTTATTTATTTATTTGTTTTTAGAATAATTCTACATGCCCCTCCATTTTGTTACACAATGCTCCCTCATGACGTGTATCACACATTAGGTAGGGCACGTGTCTTTTATTTTTTATTTAATCTATTTTTATTCTTTTTAGTAAGTTTAGGATTTTAGTCCTAATTTCAATAAGTTTAGCCCCAAATTAAAATTTTATTTTTATTTTAAGGGTAAATTCCATAATTAATAATTTATTGTTATAAGATTTTAGAAATAAAATATATAACTAATTCACTAAGTTTAGCCCAAATTAAAATTTTATTTTAAGGGTTAGAAAAACTAAAATTTGTAAAAGATGTGTTGGGACCAATAAAATAATAACATGTAGCTTGATGTGTGATTGACACGTCATGAAGTAAAACTGGGGTGTGGGACTAGGCGGGGCGCCTAGCATCACTCTTGTTTTTAAGAACATAAAAAATATGACATGGCAATAATAAGGTGGGGATGTGGCAAGAATTACAATGGTATAAGAATCTATATCTATCAGAAATTATTAGGTGGGGCGGACCCACCACGTTCATCTATGGGACCAACCAATAATATGAAGACAACTCATCAATTTTCCAAAACCATATCCCAATAATATCTCAAATTTGCGGACTTACCCTTTATATAGGGTTTATTTTAAAAGTGGGCTAAACCTTGAGCTAAAATCGTGACTAAATTTAAAAAGTTCATTTGACATGACAACATTCTATTGGTAAATTGAAAATGCCACTTTGGAGCATGTTGTTGTTCAAAGGCATAAATGTCACTTTGCATCCTTAAGTTTATACGGACTTCAACTTTGCAGCCAACTTTTTTTTTTATTTTGATCAAAACGCACCCTAAAGTTTTATTTTTGTGCCACTTTGCACCCTCTATCCAGTAGAACAAACAGATCCATCACGACGTCCGATATGACATGTCACGTGGACAAAAATGAATTGTTCAAACTAAGACAAGCAAAGGAAGCCTGATCCACACTCATTCTTCGGAGTCTTCCATCACCTCTGCGGCGACCATTCTTCTTTTGTAAACTTGGGATTTGGGAGAATTCAACATGTAAGTGAGTGGAGAATGAGAAATTATTGTAGCTCAAGTTTTTTTGAGAAATAAACTTTTTGATTAATGAGATTGGGATTACAAGCGTACAGGAAGACTCATACACCGCTACATGGTTAGTTACATTACCGAAACGCTAATCTATGAGCCAACAAACCCCTTTCCCAACAAATACAATTGAAATCTTATAACACATCTACCTACAAATCAAATAAACAAATAAACAAATTACAAATTAAACTCACATTCCGTTAGAGTTGAAACCAAGACCTCATGATCCAAATATGCTGGAATTAAGAGTTCAGTAGTTTACCATCAGGCCAAATGTCTGATGGCAATTGTAGCTCAAGTCCAAATTGGAAATGTTTGGTAATAACATGTACTAATAGGGGGAGGATTCTCTCCACTACTAAAAAGTAGTGGAGAGATCCACTTATCTATTTCAACTTATCCAAGGGTCCAAATTTACTACCCAAAACGCAGAGTTTCATTTAAAGGGAATACTCACACCGTTTATTTGCCCCGTTTGCTGCTTTTTTTTTCTTTTTTTCCCCTTTTTTCTCTCTTTAACAACACAGCTACTCTTTGTTCTGACATAACAACAATTCTTTGCAAAGCAGAGCATACGAAGCAGAGCATACCAAAACTTCCAAGTCTTAAAAAAATTAATAATTCAAAAGTGGCACAAACAGAATACATATATATATATATATATATTATATATACTTCAAAGCTCGTTTCAAATTTATGAATATGCTGGTTCTGTTTTAAAGCTATATACAAGCAAAAACAGAATCCAAACATATTCATATCCTGCAAAAACAGAACCAGCAAAAACTTCCAAAGTCCCAACTTCCAAGCAAAAACAGAATCCAAAGTCCCCAATAATCAAAAGCTACAAAAAATTCCAAAGTCCCAACTTCCAAGCAAAAACAGAATCCAAAGTCCCCAATAATCAAAAGCTACAAAAAAGATCATAGGTGACATGAAAATTCTATTTTAACTATAAATATTTGAGCTTCAGGTAATCCAGCAGCATAAGCAGACTGAGTTGAGAAGATACTAAACCTCAAGACATATTCATCCTCAAAAAATCCCGGTCTAGAAAAAGACAAAAGTTCATTGTTCTTTCTCGATGCTAATGTCACAAATTGCAGTATCATCATTTTCCTGTATGGCCTTATGTAATAACATCGAGTCAGTCTCCATTCACCAGAGGAAACACAAATATATATAAATAGTCTATATAGCTATAAGAAAAACCAAATTGAGGTGAATAAGAATTACCTCAATATATTCTGTCCATACTCCACATTTCAGTGACTTTTCATGTTAGATGTATTTGAGACATCACCAAGAATTCCAACTTGACTAAGAAGATCATCTTGTTCCTGACAAAGAATAACAAAATAGTCATAATATTTCTTTTGTAAGAAAATTCCAGAAACACTTATGTATGATGCCATATATACCAACCTCATTTAATCTGTTTTGATCTAAAAATTGAGATGGCACATCAAATCCACCATATGAATTAGGTGTCATTGCTTCCTGCATAAACATGTAATAGTTACACCATGTGAAAAAAATGTCTTTTTAACTACAATAAATAATACATATTTACATCTAATTAACCAAGACATTAAAGTACCTACCATGAGCATTTCACTAAAATTGGGATGGCTTATGACTTGAGATTCATCATGAGTCCATGCCCTATAATCAGGCATACTAATACCCTAAAACATAATTATTGGGAAAATTATATGTTACTCTAGCATTTCATCATCAAAATAATAAAGATACTCAAATGGCAAGCAAAAAGTAAAGCAAGAGAAGTTTACCTCATAAGGATTAATGAAAGATGTAGGCAAAAGAATTTGGGAATCTACTGCAAATGTAATAGAATTTTGTGCATCAAGATGTCCCATATTTTCCTATACATATAGCTTAATATGTGTTAAAAGGAGTTAAATATTAAAACAAACATTAAAAGAAAAGTAAATTTAATAATTACCTTGTCAAGTTCCTGATATGGTTGTGAATGAAAAGACACATTCCTGGATTTGGAAGAGTGTTGCATTGGGTCTCCTTTTTCTTCCCCTTACATGGTTTTTATTCAAACCTTTGTTCTTCTTTGTAGAAAGCTTTTCAGTCCAACTCTTTAATCGAGGCCTACCCTTACAAGAATCCTTCTTTTTAAGCCCTTTTGCTTTGATAGGAGCAAAAATTTCCAAATGATTTTCCTTGTCAACCCCTTCTAACTCAAGTAAAGATTGTTGACATATTTCTCCATGTTTCATTCCCAACTTTTCCTGTATAATATGTTCAACATTTTTACATGCTTCTTTCAAACAATTTCCTAGGAAAATATATGCTTCCTCATATTCAGATGCTCGAGATGCTATCTTAATCATGTTAGAACACAACCACCTATATCGAGATGCCACTTGTAATTTAGGATCCACCTCAACATCATGTCCATCAAAATCTTGGACATTTCCATCTCTTGCATGTTTAGTCCATCTTTTGAGAATATATCGATATGGTATTAACTTGATATTCATCAAATCAAGAACTTTCAAAGCATGGCTGCATAAAATCCCTTCCATTTCAAACTTCTTGCAACTACATGAAACAGTCATCTCCTCATCATTATATACAACTTTGCCTATACCAATTTGACTATAAATTGCAACAACATACTCCGGCAAATGATCATCAGTTTCCTTTTTCTCTTCAATGAAAGCTGCTTGAAACTTCTCATACTCATATTGAAATTTATCTAACATGGCAACAGTATATATTTCCCCCGCTTGTTTTAACATAGGCGTATTCATCTTCAACTTAGGCAACTTTTGCCTCAAATCAAACTCAGATTTTAACTCATTGTACAGTTTGTCATTAAGAACTCTCTCAAAGTGCCCAAAAAATTGTACCAAATTCATGTCAGGCTGAAGATGATCCTTCAAACTAGAATTGAAACTTTCACTAATCTGTGTAGATGAAATTCCAGCAGAAAAGGTCCTTTTGACATATGCTTTAGCCCATTTTTCCTTGACCTTATAAATCTCTTTCACCCAATTATTATCAATGAGTTCATGTCTATCTATCATATCTTCCCATGCCTTAGAAAGTTCATTTTCCTCCTCAAATGCATAAACACAATTGCTAAGTTCTCTCGGAAGGCCCGACTCTTCACTAAACTTTGGACCTAAATGTCTTAATGCATTCTCCATCATATGAAACAAGCAAAGTCTATGATAGGTTTCAGGCATTACTAATGGAATGGCTTTTGCCATTGATGCATCTTGATCAGTAAATATTGTTTTGGGCTTTTTACCTATTATCAAAATGCAACAATAAATATTAAGTTTCCTAAACGTATACAAATCATATAATCTAATTAAAAGTCTAATAAAAGTAACAAATAAATTTAAGAAAAGGAATATACCTGACATGGCAACCAAAAAAGTCTCAAACAGCCACGTGAAGGAATCCGCACTTTCATCATACATAAGGGCAGCCCCAAATATAACTGTTGTTCTGTGATGATTAAGTCCAGCAAATATCGCTAATGGTCGATGCTCTCTATTTGTTTTGTATGTTGTATCAAAAGAAACTACATCACCAAATTCATGGTAGTCAATAATCATCTTAGCATCAGCCCAAAAGATATTTGTTATCTGTTCTTCAACATCCATCTGCACCGAGTAAACAAAAGAAGGATTCTCTGCTCTTTGTTGCTCGAAGTACCTTAGTAAAGTTCCCGCTTCACCATACTTCAAAGCTCGTCGTCTCTTAGAGCCGAGATAATTTTTTAGATCTTCTTTGGTGTAACCGAGACCATCATGGCCACCAGCTTGTCTTCTCATAAGTTCATATGATGGCTGCACTTTTATTCCAGATTGATCAGCAAGGTCTACCTCCATAGCTTGGGCTTCAGACATCTTCCGCTGCGATCGCATCATGTGAACACAAGTAGCAACATGAAGTACATGATTATGCTCAACTACAATTTCTTTAATTTGGAACTTGCCACTATGTTTATTGAATTTGATGAGCATACGAGCACCACAATCTGTCCTTGTCTCTGCTCTAGCATTTTTTGTTTGATGATCACGTTTGTCTGAACTTCTAATACCTTCTTTAGAACATACAAACAACCTTGAAGTAAGTTGTCTAGTCTTCTTGTTCCAATTACCCCTTTCTTTCCTTATACTAAATCCATACCTTCTACCATACTCATTATAAAAGTTATATGCTTCCTCTTCCGAAACAAACTCAATACCAACTCTCGGTATAAAATTTGCAGATTGATCATTTTCCACATGATTTACGATTGTAGCATCAAGCAACTCAATATTCTCCACGTCTTCCATTAATTAAATTACACCTAAATATATATATATACACCACGTTTATTTTTTTTGAAACGAAATCAATTATAAATTCCAAATAGACAGCATTGCCTGCCAATGTTGGAAGTAGTAATTTGTGAGGGCATTAAATTGAGTTTCAGGATGTAAAAAGTGTAAAAATTCGAATCCACTATGAAAGAACAGAAGGGTAAATATAAACATATTCAGGAGTCCATGAAAATTTCAAAAAAAGAATGAAGTGAAATGGAAGGCAACAAAAGTGACTAATTGATCAACTGGAGTGAATTGAAACCAGAATTACAAAAAATGGAAAAAAGGGAGGCTACAAATATTTTGCCGATAAGATACATTATACCATCAAAAGCAACTATAATCCCTTTCACTAACCAAATGTCAGAATTAATACCACATTCCAAATCTTAATTGTAAAATTTCTCTTAATCACAGAAATAGAAGAAATAAAAGAGAGAAAGAAAGAAAGTAGATTTGCTCCATACCTTAGTCCTTAGCATCCAACCAATTGCCTTGCCTATCACAACCAAGTCAAGAAATTCTAAGAATTTGAGATAGAGACGATGTGGGTGGCTTCTTGGTGACTTTTGATATGCTTACTCATGGCGGGAGATAGGATACAGAGGAGAGAGGCAGTAAAATTTTAGAGGGAAAAAGACTGCTGCTACTTCTTTGATAAGGGAAAAAATTGGGCTGTTAAAAAGAGAGAAAAAATAAGAGAGCAAACGGCAAACAAACGTTGTAAATATTTCCTTTAAATGAAACTCTGCGTTTTGATGACTTGGATGAGTAATAAATTTGGACCCTTGAATAGGTTGAAATAGATAAGTGGATCTCTCCACTACTTTTTAGTAGTGGAGAGAATCCTCTCCCGTACTAATAATCTATGTCAATGAAATATTTTCGGACCACGGGTTGCTGACTCACTTCAGCTTGCGTCTGGCACAAAGACCGGCCCACTCCATCACCCTTTATCACTTCTAAAAGCCCATGACTCAGCATTTTTTTTGGCAACACACTCAGCATTTAAATAAATAAATCTTTTTGATTTGTACAATTCTGATTTAAATTCTGCTCAGTTTGAAACCAAAACCTTCTCTCTTCTCCATCAGTGAGCACTCTCTAATTTCTTCCCCAAATCTCGCTCTTTCCTTTCCCGCAATATTATCTCCAACTAATTCCGCTGAGGGAATATATTTCTCTCTAATTTGATTCCGAAATTTCAGCGCCACGTTTGACTACGCCTCTCTCCACCACCTTGTTTTGAGGCACAAACTCAAACTCATTCATTTGTTGATTATTTTTTGCTATATATTACTCATTATAATAACTCTCAGTCTCAGACTCAGGAGCTTTCTTTCTCTGTTTTCTTTTTCCCCTATGATTCTGCAATTTCTTTTCCTTCTTTCAAGCTTGTGAGCGTAGTGGCAAATGCGCTAAAGAATTTTTAACGCAGCACCGAGGTGAAAGTAGTTTCTCTTAGAACACACGAGCTGTGTTCCCAGAAGATCTGCAATTTGAAGTAACTTGTTTGATCTCGTGTGACTCCGGTTCTAAGAGAAACTACTTGTTTCACCTATATTATGTTTAACTTTTTTTTTTCATTAAACTAAACAAATGGTGTGGAGATTTCTTCAGAGATGGTTCAGAAGTGTGGGCAAAGAAAACATGCATTGCTAATACTAGCAATGTTGGGTTTTTTTTGTCTCATACTTTTGAATGTTTCATAGTAGGAATATTAGTCGTGCTTATATTATATCACTAGGATTTTAATTACTTGTTTGTGACGGAAAGGCAGAGTGATATTGATGATCCATTAAGGCATGCAAGGTTCATGCATGGGACATGAAACCATATCACATGCTTAAGTTTCTCCGAAAAGTACGTATATATATCATTGATGCCATGAAAGAGAGCAAAGTTCCTTTTCAAACTCTAGTTGCACCATATCTCTGGCTAGCAATACCAGATTATTATAAATAAATATGATTATGTAGGTGTAATTTCTTTTCTTCTATTGTATTATAATAATTGCACCACTTTTCCCTCCAACAGATAATGGAATCAATAAAGAACAAATTGCTTATGTTTTGGTACTAATTCTAAATACTAGTAGTAGCTAGAAAACTACTGCATAAATTAAGTGATGATGTCACTCTGGATTCCCCTGCCATTTTAGAATCGCGTAATTGCCAATTTTCTAATTTAATCAAAGTAACAAATGAATTGTTGCTTGGTAAAACTTGAAAGAATCTTGGTGTTTATACATACTTTGATAGATTTGCTTGTAACCATGAACATTGAAAGGCCAATCAAATTTGCACATAAGACAGTATAGGGCAAGCTTTTCATAGCAACATAGACATTGTATTTGTAAGAACTCTGAGGTAATTTCATATCAAAACTGATATCAACATAGACATTGTATTTGTATGCAAGCATTAACCACAAGAGAGAGCTGCTCAAGTTTCCGAGGGAAGGCGGGATTGATCCACTAAGCCTGTTGAAGGAGAGATCAAGGTCTTGTAGCTGAGATAAGTTGCAATACTCCTGTGGAATAGTACCGGTAAAAACTGATTGCAGGCTAAGATCAAGAACTTCAAACTTGGCATTTGAGAGAATTCAACAGGAATATAATATATCCCACCAGTGTATGAATTTCCCTGAAGAACAAGAGATTTCAACTGCGTGAATCTCCCAAAAATATCTTGTATTTCCCCACCAAAATTTGTTCCTGCTCAAATCCAAAGATGCCAACTTCTTCAGATTCAAAAGGGATTCTGGAATCACTCAAGAAAAACTGTTGCCACCCAAAAACAAGGCTTCCAGGGTTGAAATTGATCCTATTTGACAAGGAATCGACCCTGTAAAATTGTTTCCCCCACAGATTTATACAATTAAGTTCTTGTTCCCTAGGAACTTCTCCTTGGAACATGTTCTCTGACAAGTCCAAAGCTAGTCCTTAAACATAGATACTGCAAATTCCAGCACCCATCAAAGCAGTCATCAATTCTACCAGTGAAATTGTTTAATGAAAGCTTTGCAACACCAAGTTTGCTGCAAATTGCTGGGAAACTAAGTTTTAAATTACCAGTGATATTGGTTTAAGATTTGTATGATTTGACTGCATGTCTTTAATATAACCCATCTTTTGTTATCCTATATATATACTACATATTGAGTAAAAATTCTTTATTCTATATTCTTATGGAGTTATTTTATTTCTACTTTAACAAAATGGCAAAAGACCCGCGATCCGGATCGCACGGTTCTAAGAGAAACTACTTGTTTCACCTATATTTAGACATTCATAACATGTTTAAATTACTTGGTGTAAGAAGATGGTTCATAGTCTTCCTAAAGCTAATTATTCCATTTTTGCAAATGTGTGGAGATTTCTTCAGAGATGAAAAGGTTCACAAGTGTTAGAAACAAAACTACAGGCATTGCTAGTCCTTTTTTATCTGACTAAATACAATGAGTAGCAATTCCTGGCTTTGTTTCTATTACTTTTGAACATTTTTATCATGAATATTGGTCCTGCTTATATCACTAGGATGTTACTTGTTTGTGAGGAAAAGGCAGAGTCATATTGATCATCCATTAAGGCAAGGTTCATGGGACATGAAAAGGTTCTTATGTTTTGCTTTATTCACTGTTTTTTTTTTTTGGTATCCCATCCGGTAACCAGGGTCCGACTCACGTCCTTTATTCACTGTTACTTTTACACTAAACTAACATTGCTGCATAAATTTGATTATCCTTTTGTTGGCAGAGTATGCAAGATAAATGACAAGAGTGATGTTTACAGCTTCGTCTTGATCGAAACAGGGCTTACCTGGAAATGTTAAAATCTTCAAGGCCTTCCTTCTAATACACCTAACCAACACCCATGAAACTAACAATTGCCTTGCATTAATGATCTGAAAATTTGAAAAAGTTTTGTTTTAAAAAAATCATGTTTCTTTTCCTTTTTGTTTATTGCCTGAGTTTCATAAACAGGCTAATGATCTCTGATATAAGCATATTATACAATGAATCCTGAGAAATGGGATTTGATCAAATGCAATACTATACGGTATAAGGTATATGCAACTGCAGCAATTTGATTTAGAATATAGTCATTGTGGTTAAGAAAACATTAGAGTCAATATTTGCCAAAGCCAATTTCCTAACCTTCCTTTCCTTGTTAGACTGAAATTTAGCGCGCGAGTATGGCAATGCTTAATATTTTTATATGAAAATACCTCAGAATTCTTATAATTAATGTTGCTATATGTATGAATTTACAGCAGGTACTGCAATCTCAGAAAATTCTCTAGAGACAGACAAAGAAATCCTGCTGAATCTGAAATCGTCTCTGTTAAAAGATTATTAGATGAGCAAAGGACAATACAGGAATGGAACCAAACAAGCTCAAATCCATGTGACTGGTTATTTTTTGCAGATTTCATGATCATGAACATGCAAGTCATCACTGTGTTGAAGAAATTGAAGACAGATATCTCAAAACTCCATGACTAAGCAGTTTTTAGCCTTACTTCTATGTGCATTTTAAGATATTGTACTCAAGACAAGGGGATTCACAAGGATCTGATCTGACATGCTGTAGCAGAGGGCACTCTCAAGACTAAATAACTTCATATTATTTGGTAACAAGACAAGAAATATTTTCATTAAAGAAGATGTTAGTAGAAATTTGTTAGAAAGAGCACATAATTACATAAAATCAAACAAACAAAGGATATAAAGAAACAAAAGTTGAGATTTAGCTGCAGGTTGTTTTTCAAACCAAATCCAAGCAAAGGAAGTCATTCTTCAGTTTCTTCTTCTTGAATCTCTTGATGCCTTCCTTTTTGGAGCATGACAATCTTGGATTCCAATTCTTCTGTTTTTAAAGCCTCTGATGCTAGTTCCCCTTGAAGCTCTTGGTTTTCAACTTCCAAAACTCTTACTTGCTTTTCAATTTCAGTCTTCTCAGGCCAAAGGTTTTCTATTGCTCTACAATTGTTTCTGATTTGGGCACATACCTCTTGTTGGAAACTGCTAATGTTTTCCTCGAGATGGGAAGAATCCTGCTCTTTTGCCTTTACAATATTCTCCATGTCAACAAGTTGGCCTTCAAGTTTTTGCTTATGTTCCTTGAGTTCTTTGTTTTGATTTTTCAATCTATCGTTTTCTAGTTGTAGTTGCTTAAACTCCCATTGGTACAACATAAGTTGAAAGCATTCTAGAGATCGTTGTTTATTGTCAACAACTTGTTCCCCTGCTGTCATAAAAGCCTGGTCATGAATGACAATAAGGAATATTCAAAAAGGGAAATAAAGGCCAAAATGGAAGTCACTGATCAAACAAAAAAAACCACAAGCTAATTTTTAGTTCAAATCTAGAGAGACCCTCTCAAGGATGGAAAGGGGTGGTATCAGGGTGGTTCTCTAGAGAGAGTTTCTAGTTGATCAAGTTCATGTATGATGAAATATAAAACATGAATTTGGGATCTGAAACCAAGTAAATAACTAAATACATGAGCTAATATAAAACTTGTAAAAGTCACATTTCAAAAGTGATGTTCAGCCACTAATAATCTAGTATAACTAATTATTCCATTACCTCTGCGGCGAGCATTCTTCTTTTGTAAACGTTTTGCCCTCCATAGATGGATGCCATCAACTGCAGTGAGAAACCATTTTGGTTCACCTTTTAGAAAAGTAATATATACTACGGCCACTGCAAACACCATTCCACATCCATACCCTATTAACAAGGCTTCCCACTCAAGTTGAACGCCACCTCCATCTGTCCCAAGTTCATCCTCATCCCATGAGTTTGATGGTGGTGGTGGTGGTGGCGGATGTTGATCGTCCGAGTTGAAGAATAATGGAGTTTCCAATAGTGGATTTCCCAGGAACGAGTCTTTCCCGAATGTTGCTAATTGCCCATCAAATGGAACTTCTCCGGAAAGTAATGGGTTGAATGAAATGTTGAACTTGCTCAGCTCATTCAAATTCTGAAGCTGCATGGGAAATGCGCCTGAAAAGTTGTTACATGACAAATCAAGATTTCTTAAGCATGCCATATTCCCAATTTCCTTAGGAATTTCGTTTGAAAATCTGTTCCAGGAGATGTTTAGGTCCAGAAGTGGCAAATTTCCAATCTCCCTAGGTAGTCTCCCATAGAATTCATTGGAACCTAAATATACCATCCTGAAATTCTGCATCTTACCAATATCCCGAGGGAGCTCACCCGTGAGTTGATTCCCACTAAGTTGAATATAACCTGAGATTTCGTATGTCCTCACTGATGAACCCACTGAACATACTGAATAAATACCGTATCCTCTAAGCAACTGATCCCACTTGCTTCTACAATCCTTCCAACTCTGAGTTGTGACAGAATGAAAAGGAGAGTTGTCCACATTTAGCCACCTATCTGTCACCAAGCACTCACTAGGACCAGCAATCATCCAATCACTCTTCCGATTTGATTCAAATACCGGTGTAGCATTTCTTCCTATATTTGTTAATTCACGAGGGATTGCGCCGGAAAGTTGGTTGTGAGCAAGGTTTATCCACAATAAGCTAGAACAGTTGCCAATCTCACTTGGTATTTCACCAGTGAGTGAGTTGTATGCAAGCATTAGCCACAAGAGAGAGCTCAATTTCCCGAGGGAATGCGGGATTGATCCACTAAGCCTATTGAAGGAGAGATCAAGGCCTTGTAGCTGATATAAGTTACCATACTCTAGTGGTATAGCACCGGTAAACTGATTGTAGGCCAAGATCAAGAACTTCAAACTTGGCATTTGAGAGAATTCAACAGGTAAGTGACCGGATAAATTATTGTAGCTCAAGTCTAAATAAGAAATGTTTTGTAGCATGTGAATGCCAGAAGAATATATCCCACCAGTGTATGAATTTCCCTGAAGAACAAGAGATTTCAGCTGTGTGAATCTCCCAAATATTTCTTGAATTTCCCCACCAAAATTGTTCCTAGTCAAATCCAAGGAGGCCAAGTTCTTCAGATTCAAAAGGGATTCTGGAATCACTCTAGAAAAACTGTTGCCACCCAAAAGCAAGGCTTCCAGGGTTGAAATTGATCCAATTTGAGAAGGAATGGACCCTGTCAAATTGTTTCCCCACAGATTTAGGACAATTAAGTTCTTGCAATTGGAGATCTCCCTAGGAACTTCACCTTGGAACTTGTTTTGTGACAAGTCCAAAGCTAGCAGACTACAGTTATCCACAAACATAGATGTAGAAATCGGTCCGGTAACATTGTTTTCAGAAACTGAAAACTCCACGAGCCTTGAAAACCCAGTCCAAATGTTACCGAAGAAGTTATTTGTGCTCAAGTCCACATATTGCAGATTCTGGCATCCATCAAAGCAGTCATCAATTCTACCAGTGAAATTGTTTACTGAAAGGTTTGCAACAACAAGTTTGCTGCAAATTGCTGGAAAACTAAGTTTTAAGTCCCCATGAAACCGATTTGTAGAAAAATCAAGCTTTTCTAAACTGGTCAAATTAGACAAGTTCAACTCATCTTCAAAGAGATTATATGATATGTTGAGGTATACAAGGTTGTGGCATCGATTCAAGTCATCAGGGATCGCTCCGCCTAATGTGTTTTTGGAGAGATCAAGGTATTGAAGTTGAGTTAAGGCTGAGAAATTGTTGAACATTACCCCAGTGATTTTGTTGTCAGAGAGGTCTATGCCAGTTACTCTTGCACCGTCTGGAGAGCAGATGATTCCATGCCAATCACATGGATTTGAGCTTGTTTGATTCCATTCCTGGTATAGTCCAATGTTTACCGGATTAATTTCCAGCAGAAACGATTTCAGATTCAGCAGGATTTCTTTGTCTGTGTCCAAAGAATTTTCTGAGGCTGCTGCATTTCATATATGTTGCAACATATATAAGAAGATCTGAGGTACGTATTTTCATATAAAAAAAAAAAAAAAACTCATAAATGTAGTTTCATTTTCCACATTCACACTCTGGAATCTAATTGATCTTTAACAGAATCTTCTTAAAAGCAATTCAAAGTTTAATCAAACAATAATGCAAATATTGATTCGGATGTTTTCTTGACCACAAGTGTAACTATTGATCAATTCAGATCCTCTATATGTCTTTAGATTCTTTATATAAAAAACATATAAGATCATCCAAATTAGTGTTTTCTGATGACAAATTCTGATAAACAATATTGGTTTAATAAAATCCATCTTTTGCTAAACAATATTGGTTCTTTATTCTATATATTTTTTATGGAGTTATTTCTAATTTAAATTGGTTTAAATTAGATATCATAATAAAATTTACACACAAAAAATAAAATCCAAAAGGTTTATAATAACCCTTATTGCAGAGAAAAGTAACATATATGAACACAAACAATGAACAAAAAGGAAAAGAAAAAGTGGTAAAGGAAAAAGAAATGAGAAATGGGTTCATAATCATACCTATCATTAGAACCAAATATAAGTGAACGACTATGAAACACCATACTTCAGTTTTGCGATTTTCTAACATGATTTTGTGTTTTGTTTTTCCTTTTTCTTTTCAAAATTGTAAGTTCATTAACACAGAGCAATCTACAATTGTGTTTACACTTTAGTAACATGGAAATGAGGAAGAAAAATCTTGTTGGAGACTTGGAGTCGATAAGGTAGAAGAAAAGTCAGTTTACGTGTTTCAAATGTCTGTTTGAAACAGAGTAGAAGCTGCTGAATGATACTACTGTCAAAGTTATTACAGTGAAGTTTCTATAAAATATTTTTTTGGACAGAAAAGGGTGACATGTGTCCTCTAGGGACTAGATTGAAATATTTAAAACTTAATTAATTAAAAAAATGGACATGTGTCAACTCCACAACCCGCTTGTGGAGTCCAAAATTTACACTGCCGGTGTATCAAATAATTACCCTTATTATATATACAAAAGAAGGATTAGAATGCATTGAAACTACTGTCCAATGCTTACGTGTTTAATTTAGAACAACAGGTTTTGGAGCTATTTACTTTTTGCATACTATGGTTTGGTCTTTGTAATACTTTGCTTATGCTTTGCTCTGAATTCCTTCTGGGCATGGAATGGAAATTGTGTTGTTTATTAAAATTTGAACTTTTTACATGTACCTTAATTAAAGATGTTGAATAATGAATTAGCCTTGTTTAATATACTCTTTTCCTTTCAAAACTCTGATCCTTAGAATTTGATTCGGTCCAAAATGTAAAAGTTTAAAATTTGTCAAAAACCTTATATCATCTTGAGCTCAAGTGTGATGATCATTCCCTATGGAGCAAGAAAATTCAAGTAGAATTGCCAATTCCAATTGAAGTATTACAGAAAATAATAGAAATTTATCGTAAGATCCCCTAGATATTTATCATTGTTCTTTTTGTCGTTTTGAAATAGACTTGAGCTCTACCAGGGGAATCGTTTTTGAACATTCGCAGAATTTAGAAACATTCAAGTAAATTTTTATGGTCATTTTTAGGATTGTATTATCTTTTGCTATCCCATTGATATATTGAAATTGCACTGGTAAATGTGCCTTTTAATTGCAAAGAGATAAAAGAAGTCCCAAGTTACCATATTGAAACATGATTTTCTACTTAGGAATGAAAATACTTGATTTATCTAAGTGAAATTTAAATTCTTTTTTCCTCACGAGTTAGGAATTTTTTGCAAATGAGAGGAATTTTCTTATTTTCAGTCAATTATTCTATAGAACCCTTACTACACGTTAGAAATTGGCTTTCAAGATATTGACTATAAATTATGAAGTGTCAAGCAAGTTGGAGTAGTGGACTGGAGTATTGAACTTTTTTTTCACGCTAGAAATTTGCTTTCCAAATACTTTATTGAATATAGGAATGTAGCCCAACATGAGAATTGAGAAGGAAGAAATTAAGAGTATAAAATTTTGTTATTGGGCATTTGGTCTGGTGGTAGAGTGCTGGACTCTTAAAGTTTACCTGAACCTGAACCATAAGGTCTTGAATTCTAGTCTCACTGAATGTGAGTTTATTTGTACGCTTTAATAATTTGTAAATAGGTTCCTCGCTCGTGGTATGTACGCTTCAACAATTTGTAAATAGGTTCCTCCCGTTTGATAAAAAAGACAGCATCAATTTTTATTTTCGGAGTTTCTTCTTTTGATTTGGTAGTTGTGAGAATTTACTTTGTTTGACAGGATTTATAAGTAGCAGAATTCAGGTTTAATTAAGTTTCATTATCGGAGATCTTTTTAAAGCTGACCCATATCTTTGAGGCTTCGTGTGGAAAAATTAAGGCACCACTTTTGATTTTTTTTTATCAAAACGGGTCTACTTATTTTATTAATAACCAGAAAAACAGGGATTACAATCACTAATTTCACCTAGCAATCTAGACCAGAAAGACGAGGAAACCAGAATTCCCTCACAAGCCTAGACAAACTAAGAGAAAAAAACACAAACTAATGGGAGTCCGGCGGAGCAGGCAGCCCATCCTTGTTGAGAATATGAACAAGAGGGAAAGGGAGTTCACGAACTCTACCCACGGGGCACTTTCCCTGACACACGCTTTTAGCAAGCCAATCTGCAGCAGCATTTGCTGATCTTCGAACCAGGGACACTCTTGTAGCAGACAGATTCTTAGTCAGCTCGCGGAAGTCCTGAAGATAAGGCTCGATAGACCATCTTTTCTTCTTACCACCATTGATGGCAGCCACCAGCTCAGCAGAGTCAGTTTCAAAAATAACCTTCTTCTCCTGTGAATTTCCAAAAATCTCAACAGCTTTTCTTATGGCCTTAGCCTCAACCTCAAGAGCAGAGCTTGCAGAGGTACACTCAGCAAAACAGTCCAAAACCTCACTCCTACAGTCCCTCGCAATGAGCCCAAAGCCAGCCTTGCCATCATCAGGTTTAAAAGCTCCATCCCCATTGACCTTGATCCAACCAGTTTCAGGGGGGTCCCATTGAACATGAGTATCACCACTACCATTAGAGTGAGTTCTGTCAGACATGTGATCACTCCAGATCTTCGAGAAGCTCTCAGCAGGCACTTTTATCTGCGAAATAGCTCTATGGGGATCCACCTTCTTCTGTTGGAACACAGCTTCACACCTCAATTTCCATATTGTCCAGCACACAAAACCAACCATAGATTTGAGAGATTCCCCTGAGACTCCTTTGGCACTTCTAAAGACTGCAACTAACCAGTCATCAAAGGTAGTAATACTGTCTTTGTTTACTCGATAATCCAAACACCCAAACCAAATTCCTTTAACCCACTCGCAAGTTAAGAGAAGATGTTCCGTCGTTTTAGGAGCCTCCTTGCAGATAGGGCACAGAGGGTCAGTTTTAGCTTTCTTCTCCCAAAGAGCCAGATTAGTAGCCAGAGCCTTTTGAACAGTCCTCCACAAGAAATGTTTGACTCTCGGGGGTGCAGCCATGTGCCATATGAACTTCCATACATGTTTATCAATAGTATGGGAAGATGAGGCTGAAGGCCTTGCTTGAATCCTCCTTTCCCCTCTAATAGTGTGGTAACCAGTTTTGACAGAGTAATCCCCTGACTTGTCATTTGGCCAGATCACCTTATCTTTTCCATGGAACCTGCTCAAGGGAACTTTACAAATGGCTTCCTGGTCTGCAGTAGGGATAAATTGTTGTATAGAGCTGATGTCCCAAGATCTGGTATCAGCCTCAATAATCTCACAAACTCTCTGCCTATCATTCTCCTTACTGACATTCGGATGAAGCATTTTATCCTCGGTACTCATCACCCATTTATCCTGCCATATTTTAGCAGTGCTACCATCGCCAATCTGCCAACATATATGTTTTTTAAGGAAATCTCTCCCTTCCAGTACACTACTCCAAGTCCAGGAGGATCTAGCTCCTTTCTTTGCTTCCAGAAAAGAAGAGTGTGGAAAGTACAGACCTTTGAGGACTCGAGCCCAAAGAGCATTCTCGTTCTCAAGCAGTCTCCAAGCTTGTTTAGCTAAAAGGGATAGATTAAATTGCTCCAGCTCACGGAAGCCTAAGCCCCCCTCTTCCTTCCTCAACGCAAGTTTCTCCCAACTCACCCAGTGGATCTTGCTTTCCTCCTTTAACTGACCCCACCAAAATTTAACAGCCGCCGAGTTAATTTCCTGACAAAAAGTTTTCGGGCATTTGAAACAAGCCATAATATAGGTGGGGATTGCACTCACAACAGCTTTTATAAGGACTTCACGACCCCCCTGAGACAGGAGCTTCTGCTTCCACCCCTGGATCCTTGGGAGAATTCGAGATTTCAGCACAGCTAAAACTTCTTTACGAGACTTACCCCAGAGAGCAGGGATCCCCAAGTAAGTCCCTGGGTTTTGGGCAACCATAATGCCCAAACTACCAGCAATATCACTCTTAAGCTCTTCACTGGTATTAAGGCTAAATATAGCACTCGACTTTAACAAATTAACTCTTTGCCCCGAAGCCCTGCAGAACTGCTCAATAATCTCAGCTATTTTCCGGCAATTTTGAACATAAGCCTCCAGGAATAAGAGGGCATCATCCGCAAAAAAGAGGTGTGATAAGACAGGACAGTGCCTAGATAGCTTTATACCCTTCACCGAACCTTCCTCAATGGCCCCCTGAATCATACGAGAAAATACATCCACAACCATCAGAAAGAGGTAAGGGGATAGGGGATCCCCTTGCCTTAAACCCCTCGAAGGGACAACCTCTCTTGCAGGTATACCATTCATAATAAGAGTGTATGAAACTGTGGATATGCATTGCATAATCCAGCCAACCCATCTACTACAAAAACCCAGCCTTACCAGCACAGCCTCAAGAAAGCCCCACTCAACGCGATCATACGCTTTGTTAAGATCCAATTTCAGAGCCAAATCACACCTTTTACCCTTCTTTTTGAGTTTCAGATAGTGGAAGACCTCCTGAGCAATCAAAATGTTATCATGGATCTGTCTGTTAGCAACAAAGGCATTCTGATTTTGTGTAATAATCAAATCCAACCACTTCTTCAATCTGTTAGCAAGGATTTTTGACATGATTTTATAGGCGAAGTTGCATAAGCTAATGGGCCGGTAGTCACTTACCTCTTCAGGGCTAGCCACTTTAGGGATTAACACAATATTGGTCCTGTTTAGCTCCCTGAGCAAATACCCGCCATGGAAAAAACCTTCAGCAGCCCTAATAAGATTCGGACCCACAACACTCCAGAATTTTTGAAAAAAAAGCCCATTGTAGCCATTCGGACCAGGGGCTTTATGGGCACCCATTTCGAAAGTAGCCCACTTAACTTCTTCTTCCGAGATAGGCTGTGTCAACTCCTTATTTATCTCCTCCGTAACCAGATGTGGAACATGGTTAAGCACCTCACTCCAATCACACCCAACATCCGAGGAGAAAAGAGATCTGTAGTGTTGTGAGAACTTGTTAATAACCAAGGCTTCATCCTCCAACCATTCTCCATTACTGTCTTTAATTCTCAAAATCTTATTCCTCTGTTTGCGCTGAAGAGTTGTCTGATGGAAAAAGGCCGTGTTTTGATCCCCATATATGGTCCATTTCACCCTCGACCTTTGAAACCAGTATCTTTCCTCATTTTCCAGGGTCTCATCAATCTGCTTTGTGATTTTGTGGGTTTCCTCAGAATATCAACAGCATCCTTCCCATCTTGAAGTTGGGCCAGTTGGGCACTCAAGTCTGCAAGCAAAACTCTGTTATTAGGAAACTCCTCTTTACTCCACTTGAGTAGCAGACGACTACTTTCCTGCAGTTTCTTAACCAGCTTGTAACTCCAAGAGCCCTCTACTGGAGTTTGCCACCCATTTCTAATCACCTTTTCACAATTTGGGCTTTCCACCCACATGGACTCAAACTTGAAGGCCTTTTTAAACTTAGGCACAATAGGGGCTGTATCAATACGAATGGGGGAGTGGTCAGACCCAATAGCCGGATAATTGTACACCTGAGTATCAGGGAAGCATTAGAGCCATGGCCCATTAGCTAGCATATGATCCAACCTCTCATAGATTAACTGGTTATCCCTCCGACAGAACCATGTAAAACGCTGCCCTTTATAGCCCATATCAATGAGGGAGCTATCATCAATAAAGCGTCTGAAGCCCTCCATCTTCCTTTTCTCCTTAAGATTGCCACCTTTTTTTCTCCTCAGGGGAAAGAATATCGTTAAAGTCACCCATACAAAGAATGGGACCATCAATAGAGTTAATTCTGTCAATCAGTTCCTGGTAGAGTCTCTGCCTTTCCTCAAAATCCACAGGGCAATAAATAAAGAAACATTTAAAAGCCAGACAAGAAATTCCCTCTTGAAACCAAACCTCAATAAAATTTTTCGACCAATTAGTCACTTTGATCACCATACCGTCCTTCCACCAAATAGCCAGACCACCACTTAAACCAACAGGCTCCACATAGAAAGAATTATCAAAACCCAACCTCTCCCTAACCTTATCCACCTTGCTACTGTTATTCTTCGTTTCCATAAGAAACATCCACCCTGGATCAGTATTTCTCACGAGCTTCCTAAGAGCTCTGACTGTCGGGGGTGATCCAATCCCCTGACAGTTCCAGCTAACGCCTATCATAGCCCCTGGATGGCTGATGCAGGACAGCCATCACAACCCACAGATTCAACACCAGCTTGAGATATAGGAACCTCAAAGAGATCGTCCATTTCTCGAATCACAACAGTCGAGGGGACCCTCTTACCCCTCCCTTTGACATTAGCCTTTCTTTTATACTTCCTCCTAGTCTGGGGAACACATCTACCCAAATCAAGACAACTGTCTTCCTTATTCAGGTGGTCAATCACAGAAATCCCCTGGAAATCGGACTCCCTCCGATCAAAATCTAGTAATCCAATAACCCGTTGCTTCTTCTTATGCCCTTTCAGCTCAATTTCATCCCCAACACTTCTCTTCAGCTGAAGTGTGCGAAAAACATTGGATAAGTTCATGACTGTTCGAATCATTTTAACAGGAGACATATTGGGAAACTTCCGTTGCTGGACTACTTCTTGTGACCCAGCCTCAAATATTTCTGGAATCTCTGGCTCATATACCTCTGGGATCTCGGGGTAGTCAAGCTCTGGCACTCCTGGCTCTACAGGATACTCAAGCTCAGGAACTGCCCTCTCTTGTATTTCCTCAGTTTGAAAGACAGGAATAATAGAGCTTTCACTACTTAATTGGCTGGGCTCAGCTGAAAAAACAATATCACACTCGGGCTGGCTAGGCCCCGTTAGCACCAGAGCTCTGGACTGAGATTGGACCAGTCCAATAGACGAAACATTACTAACATTGGGTTGGCCCGAAACAGAATAATAAGGAGGCTCAGAAAGGGTATCAGAAATAGATCCAGAAGAAAGTGGGCCCTTACCTTTTCGCCCAAGGTCCAGAACATGAGATCTTCTAGAAACGTCCATAGTGACAGTCTTATCCACACAAAAATCACCTAACTCCACCTGCTGAGCTGGCAGATCAGTATCCCCCACAGCACCTCCGAGACTAGCGCTCGCAAATCCCGGGGTCGTTACATGCGCAACCAACGTGTTGCCCCGCCCCTCACCTACACCACGCGCCTGCTCACGCGCAGAATCGAAAACAATGCCACGCGCCACCTTCTGTGAGCGCCAGTCTCCCTCCCAGGGCTTCTTCCCGTCGTCCCAGGAGAAACTCCTCTGCTTCCCAGGCGATAGTAACTGTTTTGCCATAGGAGCTCTCATAAAGGGCCCAAACTTCTGAGTTGCCGCTACCACTTCCTGGCAAAACTTACAGCTATGACCCAGCCGGCCACAATTAAAGCAGAAATCCGATAGTTTCTCATATTTGAATTCAGCCCAGGCACGATCTCCCCCCTGTCTATTAACCCAAACGCCGGGAACAAGAGCCTTCTTAGCCTTTAATTCAACCCTAACCCGGAGAAAACTTCTGTTGATACCAAATCGCCCCCTTGGCTCCTCAATCTCCAGTACGTTTCCCAGCAAGGACCCAATCTTCATAGCATTGCTTTTTACCATCATCTCACGTGGAAGACTATGAATTTGGACCCAAAAGGCTATTGAGTCCAGATCAACCTCCCTCATTGACTTATCTGGCGGCCAAAACTTAAGATTCAAGCAATATCCCATCACCAACCAGGGATTCTCAGACAGAGCCCTATTCATCACCTCTTCTGATGTAAAGATTAAATTTACCAAATTGCTACCCACATCGCCAATGATCGGCACCTCCTTCTTCGGCCATAGGTTCCTCAGGATCGCCTTAACAACCCCACGATTAAGCGATTTCTCTGCCAAAATCTTCCCCAAAACAGACCATCCTGCCTTCTCCGACTCTGGATCTGAAACCACATCCAAGTCCACCACTATATCTTCCATCGCAAAAACACAAGCAAGGGGAAACAAAAGAAAATGGATGAGAGGAAACGTGAGAAAACCAGGGGAAAAGGAAGAAAACGGAAGGGGAGGGGGCAGAAAAGAGGAAAAAAACAGAAGAAAAACCCTAGAAACGGGTGGAAGCTCGGAAAAACGCGAGAGAAACTCTCAAGAGGAGAGAGAGACTCTCAACCAAGGAGAGAGAGAGAGCATTTTTTCCACAAAATCCACTTTTGATTCATGCATTCCGAAAATCTAATCAAAACGACCAGAAATTTATTATTTATTTATTTATTTATTTTATAATTGAAAAACACCTAAAAGCCAAGTTCTTGAACAATTTGTAAAGTGGGAACGCAAGAAAAGAAAAGGGTTTGAGTCGATACTCCGCTAGGCCGGTAGATGAGTCATAAGGCGAAGCATCATATGATATATAATATTAATTGTTCAATATGAATATTGGCTAAACCTAAGAGAAATATTGTTACATATTGACTCAGTTGCATGCACCAAAAGTCTAAGACAGGTTTTCCATTGAATTTTCTCTATTTCATGTATATATATAGTTGTGCTCATATACATTAGTTATTCACATTCTCATTGCCTTGCGAGTTGTGTGTTATAGAAATACAAATTTCCTTGATCATGAAGCACACTTGTTTCAGTTTCTTCTTTCAAGTGATTTTACTTTTGTGGAAGAGTTCATGTCTAGAAACCTTTGGAAATGAGTCTGATAGACTTGCTTTGCTTGATTTCAAAAGTCAAGTAACTCATGATCCTCATAATGTCATGGCCTCCTGGAACAATTCTCTTCATTTCTGTAGCTGGTTTGGTGTCACATGCAGCCCATCCATTGGAAGAGTAGTCATTCTAAACTTGGAGGCTCAAAGTTTGGTTGGCTCCATACCACCTTCCATCGGAAACCTTACTTTCCTCACTGGAATCAACTTGGAAGGTAATAGTTTCCATGGTGAAATTCCTCAAGAAGTTGGTCGTTTATTGCGCCTGCAACATCTCAATTTATCAATCAATTCTTTTCGGGGGAAAATTCCTGAAAATCTCACTCATTGTAGAGACCTGAGAACACTTTCTCTTGTTCACAACGGGTTTATTGGGAAAATTCCAAACCAGTTTACTTCATTATCCAAGTTGAGACTTTTGGAGTTTGGAGTTAACAACCTTACGGGAAAAATCCCATCTTGGATAGGTAACTTTTCTTCTCTTTTTGTTCTTGCGCTATCGAATAATAATTTCCAAGGAACCATACCTGATGAACTTGGCCAGTTATCAGGATTAGGATTTTTTCAACTTTCTGGAAATTATCTGTCTGGTATTGTTCCTCCATCAATCTATAATATTTCTTCTATATACGTGTTTTATGTCGCTCAAAACCAGTTGCATGGTTATCTTCCGCAAGATGTTGGCCTCACTCTCCCTAATCTAGAAGAATTTTATGTTGGTGCTAACAACCTTACAGGAGGTATCCTTGTATCATTGTCCAATGCTTCTAGACTTCAGTGGATTAGCTTTAGTTATAATGGTCTTACTGGGACTATACCTCGAAATCTCGGAAGCCTTGCACATCTGATCGGTTTAAACTTTTTGGCTAACGAACTTGGAACCGGGAAAATTGGCGACTTGAGTTTTTTTGATTCCTTGACTAACATTTCTACTCTAGAAGTACTAATTCTTGCTGGAAATCGATTTGGAGGACAACTTCCTAGCTCCATAGCAAACCTTTCAGACAAGCTGGAAGTGTTTGCCATAGGAGGTAATCCGACCCATGGAAGCATCCCTATTGGGATTGGAAACCTTGTCAATTTGAACCTTCTAGGGATGGAAGGCAACCAATTGAGTGGTACTGTCCCAGAAGATGTTGGGAAGCTTAAAAAATTGGAAGCCTTAGGTTTGAATGATAATAACTTTTCAGGTTTAATGCCATTTTCACTTGGAAATTTAACTGCACTAACTGAGCTCTATATGGAAAATAACAGATTTGAGGGAAGTATTCCTCCAAGCCTAGGAAACTGCAAAAAATTGCTTTTGCTAAATGTTTCTAGTAATAATCTCAATGGCACCATTCCTAGAGAGATTATGTCTCTTTCTTCCCTTTCAGTTTTTTTGTCTATGTCTAAAAACTCTTTGAGTGGCTCAATTCCAGTTGAAGTTGGTAACTTAAACAACCTTGTGGAGTTAGACCTATCAGAGAATAGACTTTCAGGTGAAATTCCTAGCACCCTTGGCAGTTGTGACACTTTAGGACGCCTGTATTTGGAAGGTAATGCATTTGAAGGGACCATTCCTTTAGCTTTAGAGTCTTTGAAAGGAGTAGAAGAGATCGATCTGTCACGCAAGAATCTGTCCGGACATATTCCTGATTTTCTCAGCAAGCTTTTATTTCTCAGGCGTCTCAATCTTTCTTATAATGATTTTGAAGGAGTAGTGCCACAAGCAGGCATATTTGCAAATGCAAGTGCCAATATTTCTGTCGTTGGAACAATAAGCTCTGTGCTGGTGTCCAAAATCTGCATTTACCAACATGCACCAGAAAAAGCCATGGAAGACATCTTGGGGCTAAGGTTGTAATACCTGTCACAATTGCAGTCATATTTGTTCTTCTTTTATGTTCCTTGAGTTCATGTTATGTATTAAGGAGATCAAAGAGTCATTCTAATGCACTCTCTGAGGAATGGCAATCACATTTGTCTTACTCGGATGTTGTGAAATCAACAAATGGCTTCACTGAAGAAAATTTTATTGGTTCGGGCAGTTTTGGTTCAGTATATAAAGGAAAATTTTCCAATGAGGAAAAATTTGTTGCAATTAAGGTATTAAACCTTCAACAACAAGGAGCTTCTAGGAGTTTCATGGATGAATGCAATGCTTTGAGAAGTGTGCGACATCGCAATCTCCTCAAGATCATAACTGCTTGCTCTACTATTGATCATCAAGGAAATGACTTCAAATGTCTTGTCTTTGAGTTTATGCCTAATGGTAACCTATATCAGTGGTTGCATCATGGAACTCACTGTCAGTCTTTAAGCCTTATTCAGAGATTGAACATAGCCATTGATGTTGCTTCTGCTTTGGATTATCTCCATCACCAATGTGAAACTCCAATGGTTCATTGTGATCTAAAGCCTAGCAATGTACTCCTTGATGAAAATATGACTGCACATGTTGGTGACTTCGGATTGGCAAGGTTCTTACCCTCAAGTGATGATATTCTGTCCCTATCGGTTGAACTAAAGGGTTTCATTGGATACATTCCTCCTGGTATGGTTAATTCAACATATTTAATCACATTCCATTCTTTTTTCATTAGATAAGTATTTTGAAAGTCCATAATTATCTGGTTTTAAGATTATATAATGTTATATTGTGTTGTGTTCATTACCACTCATAAACTGCCCTAAGATGAGTAATAGAAATTAATCTGTCACATGTTGCAGAGTATGGCATAGGTGGTCAAGCTCCAATATATGGAGATATTTACAGCTATGGAATACTATTACTGGAGATGTTTACCGGTAAAAGTCCAACTGATGACATGTTTAAAGATGACCAAAGCCTTCACAACTTCATTGAAGTAGCCTTGCCTGAACATGCCATGGATGTTGTCGACCTCTCAATGCTTTCTGAAGAAGAAATAGGAGAGTTAAGCACAAGGGGAAGACCCCAAATCACTACTGCAAGCATGGTGGAAGAATTCATTGTTCCTGTGTTGAAAATTGGGCTCATGTGTTCCGCAACTTTTCCAACTGAGAGGATGATTATGACCCTTGTCGTCAACAAATTGATTGACATCAAACATAGTTTCCTCAAGCTAAAAAGTAACAACAAAAGAAGGATTAGAAGGCATTGAAACTACTGTCCAAGGCTTACCTTTATAATTTACAACAGGTTTTGAATTTGACAGTTTTTGCAAAAGCTGTTTACTTTTTGCATACTATGGTTTCATGGTGTTTGTAATAATTTGCTTTAATTTCCTTCTGGTCAAGGCATGGAAATTGTAAGTTTTTTAAGCTTTGAACTTTTTACAGCTTAAAGATGTTGAATAATGGAAATTGTTGTTCTGTTATGGATCCCTCTCTTTTCCTTTCAATCTCTAATCCTGAAAATTGGATTCGGCCCAAATTGTGAAAGTTTTAAAAAGCCCAAAAAAAAAGGAAGGCCTTAATCCAGCAGCCTATATAGGATCAGCGTATATAGGATCAACCCAAGTTGTTTTAGGTATCAGAACTGCAATTTAATTTATGCTTATAAGTACCAACAAGTGGTTGGTTCAAGTGGTTTGCCACTTATTTTTCTTAAGCAAGGTCTCGGATTCGAGTCTTGTGAATGGAGAAAACCATTGTTGGGAGAGCTTTACTCCCATAGTGGGCCAACCCGGCTCGAACAAGGTTAACTTGTAAATAAAAAAAAATTATGCTTATAAGGAAGAGAGATTTAAATTATCTCATCCAAAAATTTCAAACAAAATATGTAAATAAAATGGACAAGAATTGTCTGCCCCTAAATGGTGCCCCCACTTCGTCCCCCCACTGGAAGCCGCCACGTGTCCAAGCCCACTAACCCCTAACGTCTCCCACACCACCAACGTTAGTTAACCCTTGTCAAATATTAATTCACAACGTTACTCCACTTTTCTTTTTTATTTTTTTTTACCAACGCTACTCCACTTAGCCAAGCCAAAATCATGTGATTTTGATTTTGGCCGGCTTCTAATAATTTAAATAAAAAAATTAATTAGTTAATTATTAATAAAATAAAAAATAGGGTTAGCTTATGCAAGATAGTAGAACCGAAGAGAAAAATGATAGATCAGAAGAAAAAAGGTGAAACCAAAATCAAATCAAGCATAAGGTAAAATAAAATTTTCTTTATTTTATAGATTAATTTTCTTTAAAAATTCAAATCAGTTACTTTGTTAGTTTAGAACAAGACCCTAAAAAATAAAATAAAGCACTTTTTTTTTCTTTGTCTTAGAATCATATTCAATTCATTAAAAAGTCATATATCATCTTAAACTTGTTACGTTGAATTATTGATTTAGGGAATTATAATTAACTTCGGCATTTTTCTTCTAAATTTTTTATAAGCTTACTAAATTTATTTACTTGTTTAATATTTAGTTCATGGTTGAAGCAAATCCGAACCGAAGATTGGAATTTACTGAAGATGACATTCTTTCATCATCAACTGCTACGGGAATGAGGGAGCAACATACGACAATGGCAAACGAACAAAATGTCGAGTTTATGGATAAGCAAAACTCACACCAGGATAAGTGTTTAAATTTGATTCATCCATGTGCTAATGATATAGACTTACTTCATTCAGATGTTTCACAAGAAATTATTCCAAAACTTGGTATGAAATTTGACACTGAGGAAGAAGTTTATGCTTTTTATACAAGTATGCCAATGAAGTAGGATTCAGTATTCGGAGAAATAAAGGGCATAAAGATAAGAACGGTAATTGGAAGGATAGGGGAATTTGTTGTTCTTCTCAAGGAACTCGAACAACAGATAAAAGAGATGATAATGTCAAAAATCATCGTCCGGTAACTAGATTTGGATGTTTAGCTGCATTAAAAGTTAAAAGATTGATGGTAAACTTTGTGTTACTAAATTTATTGGAAAGCATTCACATGCATTGGCTTCTCCTCATAAACGCATCTTTTTAAGATCTCAAAGGACAATTAATCCTGCCCAAGTTGCTGAACTTGATATTGATGATCAATCTGGAATAGCTCCTAAAAAAAGTGTTGGGTTTTTGACAAGGAAGGCTGGTGGAGTAGAGATCTCGGTTTCATTCCTAGAGATTACAATAATTATTTGCGATCTAAACGAACAGAGATAATGAAAGTTGGGGATACCGGTGGTGTATTAGAATATCTTCAAAATATGCAGCATGGTGATTCAAATAAGAAAATTGATAACCTTCCTTCATTATTGAAGATAACCATAATTGTATAATAATTTAAGTTTTTTTTGGTTCAATGAGATTAATTATTTCAAATCTCTGTAAACTAAATGATAAGATTTTGATGATTAATTAATCAACATTTATGAAAATGAAAAGTACGCATGTGTGGAATATATGATTTATAAATTTTTAACATACGTGCAGTGCACGTGCTTTAACTAGTCTTAATATAAGAGAAGAAAGACTTTTTTTTATTCTATCTAAATAGAGATAGAAATGGTTCTGCTTCTGACTTATCTGCCCCTTTTGTGCTTTGAACAGTCTTTTCAACAATCTGCAACCAAATCAACAAAATAAGATCAAGTACTAATTTGCTGACCTGTTTTTAGGAGCAATTTACAACAAAAAATTGAGCAACAAAATTTAGGAAAACCATTTCCCTAAAGCTTATTCCATTTTTGCAGATATTTTGTCTGGCAATTCCTTCAGAGATGAATCTGAAGGAATCTCCACACAAAAAATCTGCAAAAAAGGAATAAGCTTTAGGAAAACCATTCTCTCATTTACAACAGCTTCCTCAAAACTTAAGTTGCTAACAATATTCAATTTTTCTATTCAAACTGCACATCTCTAAATATAGGTGAAACAAGTACTAGTTTCTCTTTGAACCCGGAGTCATATTCGTGGATCTGGATGGCAGGTCTTTTGCTATTTTATTAAAGTTGAGTCTGACTTTGTCAAGTGATTCTAACAACATTCAGTTTCAACAACCATTAAATACTAGTATGATTAGTGCCTGTTTGGCCTAGCTTAAAGCTCTTCTGAAAAAGTGCTTCTGAAAAAAGCTTCAATTTAGAGCTTCTGGCTTTTAGTTCAAAAACAACTGAAAATCACTTTTGGAAAAGCACTTCTGGAACTTCCGTTTGGCCCAACTTAAACTTTTTTCAGTAGATAAGTTGTTAAATAAGTTAGGCCAAACGGACCCTTTATAACATAGGAGTACGAGTAATGTTTTGACTAGTATTATTTTAACATAGGAATACTAGCTATAGCCTATATAATTATTAAGAAAAAAAAAGCAGAAGAAGATATATTAGTATTATTTTTTTCCTTTTACTTTTCCAATTAAAAGGAAATATAACAGTTTTCAAATTTAGTAAAAGACTCCAGAGAGGTATTCGAGTCTGATAAAGACAATTTACTAATAAAAGTTTGCAGAATTATTTTATTTAATTTCGAAGACCATATGAATAAATATAACAATTGAATTATATATAGGGTAATTATTTGACACACCGGCGGTGTAAATTTTGGACTCCACAAGCGGGTTGTGGAGTTGACATATGTCCATTTTTTTAATTAATTAAGTTTTAAATATTTCAATCTAGTCCCTAGAGGACACATGTCACCCTTCAGGACCCGCTTGTGTAGTCTGTTAAACTCCATCGCCGGTGTATTGTATAATTTGCCTATTAACAATTGAATTATATATATAAAACCTCTCTTTCTTTCTTTCTTGTTTTTTTTTTATTATTATATGGCAAATTATACAATACACCGGCGGTGGAGTTAACAGACTACACAAGCGGGTCCTGAAGGGTGACATGTGTCCTCTAGGGACTAGATTAAATATTTAAAACTTAATTAATTAAAAAAATGGACATGTGTCAACTCCACAACCCGCTTGTGGAGTCCAAAATTTACACCGCCAGTGTATCAAATAATTACCCTTGTTAATAATATTTATTCATATGGTCTTCGAAATTAAATAAAATAATTCTGTAAACTTTAATTAGTAATTGTCTTTATCAGACTCGGATACCTCTCTGGAGTCTTTTTCTTTACTAAATTTGAAAACTGTTATTTCCTTTTAATTGGAAAAGCAAGAAGAAAAAAATAAAATAATAGTATAGTTTCTTCTTCTTCTTCTTCTTTCTTTTTTATAATGGTATAGGCTATAGCTAGCAGAGTCAAAATATTACTCGTACTACTATATGTTATTAATCATGTTATTAATAACATATTAATCATGGACTAGTATTTAATTAAGAGTTTTGCTACATGACCAGTAATTAATGGTTGTTGAAACTGAATGTTGTTATCACTTGACCAAGTCAGACTCAACTTCTAACAAAATAGTAAAAGACCTGCGATCCGGATCCACGAATATTACTCCGGGTTCTAAGAGAAACTACTTGTTTCACCTATATTTAGAGATGTGCAATTTGAATAGAAAAATTGAATATTGTTAGCAACTTAAGTTTTGAGGAAGCTGTTGTAAATGAGAAAATGATTTTCCTAAAGCTTATTCCATTTTTGCAGATTTTTTGTGTGGAGATTCCTTCAGATTCATCTCTGAAGAAATTGCCACACAAAGTATCTGCAAAAATGGAATAAGCTTTAGGAAAATGGTTTTCCTAAATTTTGTTGCTCAATTTTGTTGTAAATTACTTCTAAAAACAAGTCAGCAAATTAGTACTTGATCTTATTTTGTTGATTTGGTTGCAGATTGCTGAAAAGACTGTTCAAAGCACAAAAGGGGCAGATAAGTCGAAAGCAGAACCACTTCTATCTCTTTTTTTTTTGCCACAAACAAGTCTACTTATTTATTAATATCTCAAAAAGATTCAAACCATACAAAGAGTTTCAATCAAAAAAGGAATATAGGGAAAAGAGAAGAAACTATCTCAGCCTGCATCCCCTAAGAAAACTAATTACAATGGGGGAGCAGGCACACCGTCCTTATCTAAAATAAAGACCAAAGAGGATGGGGGAAGCCTGAGCCATCCTGAGTGACACATCCCCTTCACAGCTTCAGAAGCTGCCCAGTGTGCTGCAGCATTTCCAGAACGCCGAATCCAGACTAACTTTTGCTCCAGAATTTGATCCAAAAGTGCTCTGATATCTCTGACTATAGGTTCAATTCTCCAATTCTTGCTAATGCCAGGATCTGGAATAGCTGTCTGAACTTCTTTGCAATCAGTCTCAAATATCACTTTAGCTAGCTTCCTCTTAATTGCAATCTCTATGCCCTTCTTAACAGCATAAGCTTCAGCCATATCTGTTGATCCCGCATGAACAAGTTCACTTGCCCCATCAATTAAGTAGCCATTAGAATCCCTTACAATAACTCCAATACCAGCTTTCTGACCCTCTTTAACAAAGGCACTATCACAATTAATTTTATGCCATCCCTCTTCAGGTTTCTGCCATCTATACACTTCCTTTGAACCAGTAGCCGAATGAACAACTGCTTCTATCTCATGATCAAATCCATTATCAATAGCCAGTCTATAATCTTTCTCATATCTCAGAATATGACTAACTACATCTTCTACTTGCAAATTCTTTTTTCCAAAACTAACTGCACATCTCTCAAGCCAAATGCACCAACATGTAAATGCAACCAACCTACTGACCAATTTACAGTTATCCCCACCACTATCTATCTCTTTGTACAAATTCAATAACCAATCTTCAAAATAACAAATATCCTCCTTTACTAATCGAATTCCCAACACAGCAAACCAAATATTCCTAGTCCAATCACATTGAACTAATAAATGCTCAACAGTCTCTGGATAGGCATGACAAATAGGACACAAGGGAGACTCCTTCAGTTTCTTTTTCCACAAATTAAGCATAGTGGCAACAACATTATGACAAAGTCTCCACATAAAAACCTGAACTTTACTAGGAACTTTTAAATTCCAGATATACTTCCAAATTTCATTATTAATCCTATGAGAAGAAGCAGGTACCTGAGGAATATGTCGAACTTCAAAATGCTTCAAAGTGTAATAACCAGATTTGACAGTATATACCCCATCCTTTGAATGCTTCCATTTATGCTTATCCTGCCCACCCCATTTCCCCAAAGGGATGCTCTTAATTGCTACCTTCTCCTGCTCAGTCAACCATGGTTCTATTTGCTGAAGATTCTAGACTCTTTCTTCTTGATCAATTATCTCAGCAACTCTTTCTGGCAACTGTAAAGAAGCAATTCCAAGATGTTTGATCATTTGGTTTTCCAAATCTGGTACCCATCGGTCCTCCCAAATCCTCACAGCTGCACCACTATTAACTTGCCATATCAGATTATCCCTTAAAAAGTCTCGACCTTCTATTAAACTTCCCCATGCCCAAGAAGCTCGACTCCCTCTGTTAGCATACAAAATATCCCCATTAGGAAAATCGATACCTTTTAAAATCTTGACCCAAAAAGCATCGGGAGTTTCTGACATCCTCCACACTTGCTTTGCTAATAGTGCTGTATTGAACAAAAACAAGTCTTTGAATCCCAAACCTCCACAACATTTGGCCATAGTCATGGAAAACCAACTTTTCCAATGGATTCTACCTTCCTCTTCTCTTTGACCCCACCAATACTTTGCCATAACAGAGTTAATGCCATCACATAATTTTTTAGGCAATTTGTAACAAGCCATCACATAGACCGACATAGCACTAGCCACTACTTTAATCATAACTTCTCTTCCTCCAAATGACAAAGCTTGTTGCTTCCAACTTTTTAATTTTGTCAATACTTTCTCCTTAATGAAGCTCATGGCATCATACTTTGATTTCCCCCGATAGGCTGGAATCCCCAAGTAGTTGCCAGGATTTGCTGCTGATTTGATCCCCAACCAATCCTCAATCTGTTGCTTCGCATCATCAGGGACATTGGAGCTAAAAATCAGCCTTGACTTCTCCATATTGACACTCTGTCCAGAGGCATTACAGTAGTCTTGCACACAATCAATCATATTTCTGCAATTGTCCATGTTAGCTTCAATAAAGAAGAGGGAATCGTCAGCAAAAAACAAATGAGTAAGCATAGGACACTGCCTACTCGAATGTATACCAGAAATAACACCCATATGAACTTTTTGTTGGACTGACCTAAACAAGACATCAACCACAAAAAGAAACAAATAAAGGGAGAGGGGATCTCCTTGTCTAAGACCTCTAGAAGGAAAAATGTTAAAGGCTTGCTTACCATTTAGAATAAGAGAATAAGAGACTGTACTGACACACTCAAGTATCTAGTTGACCCATTTAGGGTCAAAGCCGAGCTTTAAAAGTACACTTCTCAAGAAGTCTCACTCCACCCTATCGTATGCTTTATTCATGTCAAGCTTCATAGCTACTTCATACTTTCTTCCCCTCCTCTTAAGCCTCATATGATGAAAGGCTTCATTTGCTACCAAGATATTATCATGAATCAACCTTTTAGCAACAAAAGCAGTTTGCTCTTCAGATATAAGCTCCCCCATAAGAGGTTGCATCATGTTCACCATCACCTTAGAAATGACTTTGTAAATAAAATTACAAAGGCTGATTGGTCGAAAATGAGATTTTGTGGTAGGGCCTTTTACTTTCGGAATCAGAACAACATCAGTTTTATTCATTTCTTTTAGCATACGGTCAGTTCTAAAAAAGCTCTTGACAACAGCATAAACATCCTCCTTTATAATTGACCAACAATGCTGATAAAAGATCCCACTAAATCCATCTGGCCCTGGAGACTTAAAAGCCCCTAACTGAAACACTGCAGCTTTTATTTCCTCATTAGTGAACTCCTGCACCAGACTTTCATTCTGCTCATCTGACACCAACCGAGGAACACAGTCCAGAATATTTCCCCAATCACGAGGACCAGCAGTGCGAAAAAGATCATCATAAAAATCAGCAAAACATTTTACAACTTGCTCCTCTTGATCACTCCAAGAGCCATCACTATTCTGGATACGAAGGATTTTATTAAAAGCCCTTCTTTGCTTAGTACTATGATGAAAGTACTGTGTATTTCTATCCCCCATTTTCAACCAATTTACCTTTGCTCTTTGATACCAATAAACCTCTTCACGATTTCAAGTTTCTTTAATTTTGGCAACAGTCTCACGAATAACCTGATAATCTTCAACAGATTTAGCATTAGCCTTCAGATCAACCACTTCCCTTTTCAAATCTTCTATGGCCTGTTTATTATTAGAAACAGCTCCCTTACACCAATTCAACAACAAAGATTTACAATTTTTTAACTTCTTCATGAATCTATAGGCAATAGATCCCTCAACCTGAAACTCCCACCCCTCCTCAACAACCTTCAAACAATCTGGATAAGTCAACCAAGCTGCTTCAAACTTGAATCTCCTTGGTGCTTTGATGTCATTAAAAACAGTATCCATCAATAGGGGGCATGATCTGAGCCAATTGCTTCCAAATTAAACACTTGCATTTTTGGAAAAAGAGCCTGCCACTCCATATTTACTAAGGCTCTATCTAGTCTTTCCTTGACTACTTCACCTTCTCTAATTCCCATCCAAGTAAACAATTGACCATAAGCTTTAGTATCATTCAAATGACAACAACTAACAAAATCCACAAAATTATCCATAAGTCTTTTTTCCTTACTTCTACCCCCCTCGTTTTCACCAATCACCATAATATCATTAAAATCCCCCACACACATCCAAGGCTCAATGATATATCTAGATTTCTGCTTAATACTATCCCAAACCACTCTTCTATCTTCAAAAACAGGAGCACCATAAACCCAAAAAATCCTAATGGTCCTCATAGTATCCGAACAGACAATCTTAGTATCAACAACATTCTTATCCCCAGTCAGAATCTCAATATTAACACCATCTTTCCACCATAATGCCAACCCACCACTAAGCCCCACAGGATTAACATACATACTCCTTTCCATCTTACACTTCTTTCCGAGTTTCTCCATTTTTTCCTCACCATTTTTAGTTTCCATCAAAAACACAATATCAGGATCATGATCCTTAACTAACCCCTTAAGCACACTTTCTGTCAAGGGTGATCCAGCCCCTTGACAGTTCCAAGATAACAGCCTCATTGATAATCTATGGTTGTTCCAGGCCAGCCACCACCGCCTTGTTCAGTATTATTCACCCCATGAGTAACTTCCTGAAATTCTTCCCTTGCTTGTTCAATCTCCAAGCTGCAACTAACTTTCACAGGCACCTCGAACAAGTTACTATCAGAAAACTCCCTTATCTCAATCTTCTTAGATCTTTTACTCCAGACTCTTCTACCCCCCTAGCTCCTTTTCTACTGTTTCTCCCAGACCCACGACCCCCTAGACAACCCCCTTTCACACCTTCACTAACAGTTTCCACAAAACAAACTTTTGTAATTTTCTGTTTTTTAATCATAACAGCACCACTATCCACCTCATCCCTTTCTTTCCTATTTTTCAATCTTCTTAAATCTGCAGATAGCTCAGAATCTACAATTTCTAGCTCTTTCGACCCCTCACAAATCCTCTCCAACTGGTTAGCATCAGAATTAAATGCCTCTCCCTCCAAAGTCCCTGTCATATCCTTAAAACCCCCACCAGAACTATCACCAGTCCTATCCTCATTCCCTATTTCCTCCAGACCAATAATATCTTTAGCTAAAGCATCTTCCACCAACACCTCATTCGGGACCCCTTTATTACAATTAACCTCAACAACACCTACTTCATCTGCCCCTTCAAAATCCTTCTGATTTTCTAAACCAATCCCATCCTCAACTTCTTCAATCCTAACACCAGAACAATTTCCCTTCTCATGCTGATTCAAAACTCCTACCACATTCAACTCTAAAACATTCAGTAAGTTTCCAGTAATTCTTTCCCTAATAGTTCTCATGTCATTGCTAACAATTTTATTCCCAATTACAGCATTAATCATACTAGCATTATGAGTATAATCATATGACAGATTACCTCTATTCCTTTGCATCCATCTTGCTTCCCTTCCTCCCAATTTCTCCATCCAACGATCTACAGGATCAGTACCACCTCCCACCTTACTCTGCCCTTTATTGCCTGGAAGAACTGATTCCCTAACCATACTGTTTTCATCACATTCAGCAGTATTTTTCCAACTCAGAGTACCTCTACTAACCCTCTCACTACCATAACCATCCTTCCTTTGTGACTCTCCTGCACAAGAATCTACATCCTTGCCCAAATCATTAGACCAATGTCTATCATTCCCTCCTCGAACACTATTCACTTCATCTTCTTCCAACTCACGAACTCCTCTTCCAGGGCTTGGTTCCCTCATCATAGCTCCTCTCCTTGGTGGAAGAGCTCTCATTTGTGGCCCAAATTTTGGAAATCCTGCCACTTCATGGCTACAATATTTCTGCACATGACCCAATTTACCACAAGCATAGCAGAAGTCTAACAATTTCTCATAATGTATAGCAGCCCAGATTCGCTCAGCATTGCCTTTTGGAACCCAGAATCTAGCAACCAAAGGATCAGTAATATTGAAAGCAACTCTAACCCGTAAATACCTTGTACCAGTTCCAGAGAGCATCGCTGGGTCTTCAACTGCCACCAATCTTCCCAACTTATGCCCGATCCTCTCAGCATTAGATCTGGTCAGCAACATCAGGGGAAGATTGTGAATCTGTATCCAGAAAGGTATCTTATCAAGATAATAAATAAATTTTTCACCTCTCCTCTCAAACAGCAATTGCTCTAAAGTTGAGTGTTTGAGAAAACTTATTTGACTCAATTTTTGCCTAAAAAACACCAATAATGGCATTGGCAGGTGTTTGTATTTTTTTCTTTTTGCAATAGAATATTTTGCATAAGAAAAAACTGTTGTGCTCAATTCATTATCTGACATCCTATAGAAAATGAAGGAAGTTGTAGTTTCTTCCAGCAGCAACATTGACATTTAAACACAACCGCTTTAGCTTTAAATTTCTTCTTAAGAAAAAGATTATGCATATATATAGGCTGCATAACTAAAATTTCAATATAACAAAAAGTGACATGAATATTTTGGGATTTAAACAAATTCAACTCAAAAACATATTTGTTCTGTTGTGCTGCCACTTTTGTGTTGCAATTCAGCCATTAATTATGACAGATGATCTTCAAATTAACAAGCAACAAAGTAACAAATTAACTCTGGATTTTACTGCATAAATTAACTCTGGATTCCCCTGCCATTTTAGAATCACCTAATTGCCAATTTTCTAATTTAATCAAAGTAACAAATGAATTGTTGGTTGGAAAACTTGAAAGAATTACATACTTAGATAAATTTGCTTGTAACCATGAACATTGAAAGGCCAATCAAATTTGCACTTGCACATAAGGCCAATCAAGTTTTCAAGCAGGTTGTTGTTCAAACTAAGACAAGCAAAGGAAGCCTGATCCACAGTCATTCTTCCATTTCTTCTTCTTGAATCTCTTGATGCCTACTAAGCTTTGCTTCTTCAGTATTGTTTCCGATTTGGGCAGAATTTTCTTGTTGAAAAGTGCTAGTGATTTCCTTAGTTAGGATTCAAGTTTTACCTTGAGCTTTTCGTTTCGATTTTTCAAACAATCGTTTTCTAGAGCTCCCATTCGTACAGCATAATTCGTAAGTATATGCTTGTGCTTGTGCTTATGCTTAACATTCTTGCTCATTATCAACTTGTTCCTCTGCAACCATAAAAGCATTGGATCATTTATTGAGACACTTCTTAGCGCTTGACCGAGTCAGACACACCTTTTAACAAAATACTTAATAAATTTATATGATTGTTTGAGAGTAAAATAGTAAATAGAGTGCAAATAGCCTGAATATATATAATACAAGTAAAATTTCTCCTTGAAAATATATAGAGTATAAGTGGAATGCAAAAAGTTCAGTGGAAATGAAAAATGTTGGGTTTAAGCTGAAAATCAGTAAAATATAACATTGACTTTCATATAACTAAATACTAATTCTTCCACAACCTCTGCAAGCATTCCTCTTTAAATACTAATGCAGATGTGGATTTCCCAAGTAGGACTCTTTTTCAAACGTTGCTAATTGCCCAATGTTAGGAATGTAGCCAGAAATGAAAGGGTTGAACGAAATGTTGAACCTGGTCAATTCATTCAAGCTGTTGAGATTGTTTGACAAGTTGTTGTGTGACAAATCAAGATTCTGTAAGCATTTACACTGTCAAGTTCCCCCGGAATTTGTCCCGAAAATTTATTCCAAGAGATATTTAGGACTACAAGTGGCAATTCTCCAATTTCTGCAGGCAGTTTTCCACTGAAATGCTTCATCAGAAGGAACCTCCCCTTAAATTTGCTGCAGTTGCATATAGCCATATACCTTAGTAATGCATTTGATCAAATCCCATTTCTTTGGATTCATTGTATTAAGCTTATATACCAGCTGAGAAAACTAGCATGTTTATGAACTTAAGCAATGAAAAAAAATAAAAAAGAAAGAAAGAAACAGAAAAGTGAAAAGGAAAAAGAAATGAGAAATGGCTTCATAATCATACCTATTATTAGAACAAAAAAAGATTGAACGAGTGTGAAACACCATACTTCAGTTTTGCAATTTCCTAACATGATTTTTTTTTAATGTTCTCAAATTTTTAGTTCATTAATGCAGGGCAATTGGCAGTTCTGTTTATTAAGCATGGAACTGACGAAGACAAATGACACGGGAGCAACGAAGGGAAGCATTGAAGCATTTGGTGGTACCTAGGGGCGGGCAGGCGTACTCGCTAGTGGGCAACATCAGAAAAGGTGACACGAGAGCAACAAAGTGAAACATTGAAGCTTTTGGTGGTACCCAGGAGCGAGCAAGTGTACCCGCTAGCGGGCAGCATCAGAAAAGGGCTCGAATCTAGAAAAGGAGTGTTTGGGGTCGCCCAGGGCGGGGCAGGGTCACCCGCTAGCGGGTAACTTGCGAACATTTTAATTATTTGCGTTTTTTGGGCTTATTTACTTTGTTATTATGGGTTTTGCGTTTTAGAGTCTTTTCTAGGGTATTTAAGCTTTGTAAACCCTAGTTTTAGCAAGAGAATGTTAATTTGTCTAAACTTTGGGAATTTTTCCTTGGATTGAATCCAATGTTACTCAAGTGTTCTTGAGGGTTTCTTTGTTCTTGCTTATACGCTGCATCAACAAATCTTGTTCACTTGAATGATACTCCCTCCATCCCATATTATCTGTCCATTTTGATCATATCACAAATATTAAGAAAATTGGTTGGAACACAAAATTATATACAACTTTTACCATATTTTACAATACAACCCCCAATTTTACTTAATATGTATTTCTCTTCCCACATTTAATAAGGGTAGAAATTAGTCAAAAGTGTCTTAATTATCAAAACCTTCTATCTTCTCCATCAGTGACTCTTTAATTTCTCCCCAAATCTCGCTCTTTCCTTTACCGCAATATTATCTCTCCAACTAATTCCGCTGATATTTTCTAATTTGATTCTGACATTTCAGCGCCCCGTTTGACCACGACTCTGTCCACCACCTCCTTGTTTTGAGGCACAAACTCACTCATTTAATTTGTTGAATTTTTTTGCTATATATTACTCATTATATATGTTTTAAAAACTATAACTCTCAGACTCAGGAGCTTTCTTTCTCTGTTTTTCTTTTCCCCCCTCTGCTTCTACAATTCTTTTTCCTTCTTTCAACCCCTAATTTCTTCTCTACATTGTATATATCAAACAAATGGTTTCTCTTAGCCGAGTCACACGAGTTGTGTTCCCAGAAGATCTGTTATTTGAACTTGTTTGATCTGGGAACACAGCTCGTGTGATTTGGCTTGTAAGAGCAACTACTTGTTTCACCTATATTTACATGTTTAGAGATGTGCAATTTGAATAGAAAAATTGAATATTGTTAGCGACTTAAGTTTTGAGGAAGCTGTTGTAAATGAGAAAATGGTTTTCCTAAAGCTTATTCTATTTTTGCAGATTGTGGTGTGAGAAAATGGTTCTTATGTTTTTCTTTATGATACCTTTTAAATTTGATTATCCTTTTATTGGCAGAGAATAATGCAAGATAAATGACAAGAGTGATGTTTACAGCTTTCAGAGTCGTCTTGACAGAATTGATCAAAGGAAAAAGGCCAGTAGAACTAGAATTTGGAGAGAACAATGACTTAATAATATATATATATACATATATATATACACTACATATTATTTGAAACACCTAATGAAATTACTAAAGACCCCTTTTGAGGATCGATGAGGAGATTTGGTTTGAACTTTTTTTGTCATTTTATGTCTTTTCTCACTTGGTTAATTACTAAGAAGGATCTCAATTAGTTTCTTACAATTTCTCTCCCCCTGCCTTATTTTGGTAATTGATTATTTTAGTAATAAATAGTGTCATTAATAGTCCCTTGATTAGTTTCTTAAACTTTCTTTCCCCCTACACTATGTCTATTTTCGTAATAAATAGTATCATTAATATGTAATTTTATCAACTATTCTCACGAACAATTTCTTAGCTTTTTGTTTCTTGACATTGATTGACAAAGCTGATGTTCATAAGGGTCGCAATAAAAAAATTTCTAAAAAACTAAATTCAAAGACGCCCGACGCGCTAACGCGAGCTGACTAACTTATGAAATATTAAGTTAGACTTAAAGAACAAATGCTTATGTTTTGGTACTAAATACTAGTAGCTAGAAAAGAAAAGGGTTGGTTATAGGACTGAGACTCAACAAAGTGATATAATGGAGTCTGGCTAGCAATTGCAGATTATAAATATAATTATGTAGGTGTAATTTCTTTTCTTCCAATATTGTATTATAATTGCACCACTTTTCCCTCCAACAAATAATGGAATCAATAAAGAACAAAATGCTTATTTTTTTTACTAAATACTAGTAGCTAGAAAAGAAAAGGGTTGGTTATAGGACTGAGACTCAACAAAGTGATATAATGGAGTCTGGCTAGCAATTGCAGATTATAAATATAATTATGTAGGTGTAATTTCTTTTCTTCCAATATTGTATTATAATTGCACCACTTTTCCCTCCAACAAATAATGGAATCAATAAAGAACAAAATAATTATGTTTTGGTATTAAATACTAGTAGCTACAAAATGGACTTGTTCAAGGGCCGGGCTATCCGCCCAAGCCCATAAGCCCGTCCGATATTTGGGAGGGCTTGGACAAAAATTTGAAACCCGTTGGACGGGTTTTGACAAAATTTTAAGAGCCGTTTACAAAATGGGCCGGGCTTGGTCTTAGCCATAAAAGCCCGGCCCGGCCCGTATGTTTAAATAATTAGATTATTCAATTTGTTTTTAATTAGATTGACTAGTTAAAATATTTATTAGATGTGTAAATTAATTATTTTGATAAAAAGTATATATGTTAATTAAGCTTTACTATCTTAGATATAATATATACTATTAAATAAATAATAAATATATTTTAAATAATAAATAATGAGTTCAAAATAAATAAATAATATATATTTAATTACTAAACGGGTGGGCTTGGACGGGCCTTGGACAAAGCTTTTTTAATTGGGCGGACTTGGACATAAGTTAAGACCCGTTTAGTCGGGTCGGGCCAAGCTTGGACAAGCCATGTAAGTATAGATCAAAGTTTGGGCCCGGCCCATGAACACCTCTACTACAAAACTACTGCATAAATTAAGTGATGATGTCACTCTGGATTCCCCAGCCATTTTAGAATCGCCTAATTGCCCATTTTCTAATTATTGAAAGTAACAAATGAATTGTTGCTGGGTAAAACTTCAAAGAATCTTGGTGTTTATACATACTTTGATAAATTTGCTTGTAACCATGAACATTGAAAGGCCGATCAAATTTGCACATAAGACAGTATTGCGCAAGCTTTTATTCAAGAGTTGAATTGAATGTGATCACAAACAAATGAATTCTAAGGGTATAGCCCCAAGTTCATTTGGCTAAAGCATTTGACATTGAAGATCAAATAACGGGATCTAATCTAATTGACTAATTTGACAAGTACAGTAAAATTAAAGCTTTTAAAGTAAATCTGGGCCTGGTATCCCCCAAGCCCGAAGACCCACCTGAAAAATGAGAGGGTTTGGGTAAAATTTTAAGGCCCGATGTTTGGACCCTGAACAAAGAAACTGGACCGTTTTGTAAACGGGCCGGACCTTGGTTTTCTATTTAAAAGCCTGAGCCCAGCCCGGCCCGTTTAACATAATAATATATATTTTATATAATACATATCTTTATTATTTCTAAATATATATAATATATATAATATCACAATATATATTATACTATATAAAATATATTTAGAACAAAATTATGGCTAGAAAAAATGAACCATGATGATTTTGTTTTAAAAAAAATTAATATGTAATTAAAATATTTATTATTATTTAAGAAAAAATTTTAAAAAAATAAAACAGACGGACTTGTACGGGCCTTGGACATAAAATTATAAATATGGGCGGGTTTTGGTCAAATGACCAAGCCCGAATGTCAGGCCGAACCGAGCCGGGGTTGGCCATGCAAGATTAAATTTTTTAAAAGTTAAAGGCTGTGTTTTTTTTACACCCTTCGTATCCGTTGACCACATTGGGCTCAATGGCGTAGCCACCTATAGCCTATGGTTCAATTGAACCCACTTAAATTTTAATTTCTTTAAATAAATATAGATTATTTAAGGTAAAATTGATATATTGACCCCATTATTTAGAAAGTTTAGAGATTTTGACCCCTCAAAAAAAAATCACAAAATTGACCAAACTAAAACTAAAAATTGAGGATCAACATGTATAATAAATTCATTTGCGTTTAATATGTATTAACGGTTATTTAGTGTTGCTATATTGCTTTTTGCTTTTGAGCTAAAAAGAGGTTTTATTATCTATACACACAATGCTAAATCAACTTTATACTAAATTACAATAGAAGTTTATAAATGATCTGAACCCACGTAGCCGAAATCCTGCTACACCATTGTTTGGGTCCCGACTACTTCAGAGTCGAGTTGTGTCGGATCTTATATGGGAGCAAGCTCTCTCAGGTCCCAGCATCTATTTTCGCCATTCATTATACTCGAACCCGAGATTTTGAGAAAAAGGAATGATACATAATAGAAGCTGCTGAATGAAACTGTCAAAGTTATTACAGTGAAGTTTCTATAAAATATTTTTTGGATAGAAAAGGAAATTTATGTTAAAAATGAGGGTTGAAATCTCAAATAAGGGCCTGAATTTTCAAGAAAATCTCAATAAGGACCCCAACTAAATAAAAGGTCAAATAAGGGCTTGCACTTTTGGAGTAGGATCAAATAAGTCTAATCCGTTAAATTTGACTGAGAGTACTGTGCTACACGCGCCATAAAAAGCACATGAACCAATTAAAAGATGACATGTGTCAATTGTCACCGAGATTTGAAAAAAAAAAAGGGAAAAAAAGGTTTTTTTTTTTTAAAAGAAAACTTAACGGTTTCCGTCAACTTAACGATGCGTGTGAGCCACTCTCTACTGGTTGGAATTAAATGAGCTTGCTCCAAAAGTTCAAGCCCTCATTTGACATTTGTTTTAGTTGGGTTCTTATTTGAGATTTTCCTGAAAGTTCAGGCCCCTATTTGGAGTTCAGCCAAAACTGAGAGGTTTATTATAGTTAAATTGTTATATTTATTCATATGTCTTCAAAATTAAATAAAATAATTCTACAAACCTTAATTAGTAATCGTCTATCAGACTCTAATACCTCTGGAGTCTATTTCTTTTACTAATTTTGAAAACTGTTATTTCCTTTTAATTGGAAAAGCAAGAGGAAAAAATAATAGTATAGCTTTTTTTTTCTTTTTTCTTTTTCTTTTTTCTCTGATAATGGTATAGGCTATAGCTAGCAGAGTTCAAAATATTACTACTATGTTATTTTCTTTTTGGTACAAATTACTACTATGTTATTAAATCATAGACTCATAGTATCTAATTTAATGGTTTGTTGAAACTGAATGTTTTATCCAAGTCAGACTCAACTTTTAACAAAATAGCAAAAGAAATCTAAAGAAAGTAACGATAATAACTAACTCTCAAGCTCAGAAGTCAGGACCTTTCTTTCTCTGTTTTTCTTTTCCCCCTCTGCTTCTGCAATTTCTTTTCCTCTTTCAAGCCCTAATTTTTTTTCTCTATACTGAGACTTGTAACAAAAGCAGCGCCTTTCAAAATTCTGCAAAATGTTTGAATCTCAAAAAGAGATTCATATAGCTATTAATACATATAAAGCATGCAGCTTTCTATTGTCTTCATATGAGATGTTTAACATTTTAGATAATATCATAGAACTTGCTTATGTTGATCAATATTTCCTAGTGAAATGTGAAAAAATTCAGTTTCTTACTTTGAAAATCTATTTGCTATTCTTTGGCTAAATGCTCAAATCAGGACACAACCTTTTGGCCAAACTGAACCCTTTTCTGAATCATAAATTCAAATAGAAAAGAATAGCAATTTAATTTCACAAAAGGGTTCAGTTTGGCTGTAGCATGTGTTTAATCTCTAGATTGGACGATTTGGACTCTAATGTGTCAATGCCAACTGTCGGAGCAATGAAGAAGTGCAGATTTAATTTAGAGGGCTTGACATTCGGTGGCCGTGGAAAGAAGAATGCATCAAAATCTTTCCAAGTGGGCATGATGAGAGGATCAGAAGGACTAGTAACATTTGGTCGGTCTCTTATGAGTCGCACGAGCTGTGTTCCCAGAAGATCTGCAATTTGAAGTAACTTGTTTGATCTCGTGTGACTCGGTTCTAAGAGAAACTACTTGTTTCACCTCCTATATTTAGTTGTTCATAACATGTTTCACCTAATTGCCAATTTTCTATTTCTAAAATGCTGATCGCCTCATCCTTAGTGTTTTTTTTTTGGTCGGAGAGTGCAAATAGCCTGAATATAATATAATACTAGTAAAATTTTTCCTTCAAACTATATGCAGAGTATAAGTAGAATGTACAAAATTCAGTGGAAAAGAAAAAACATGGAACGAAATTGTTGGCTTTAAGCTCAAATTCAGTAAAATATAACATTGACTTCTTAACTAAATACTAATTCTTCCACAACCTCTGCAAGCATTCCTCTTCAATGGCCGGTCTGATTTCAGCTGATGCATGCCTTCAATCTTGGTGATGAACCATTTCGGTTTAATTTTCCGGAAACTCACATATAACATAACAATTCCAAATACCATTCCACATCCATATTCCATCAACAATGCTTTCCACCAAAATCTGCTCTCAGATTCTTTAGCAGGAAAGGCTGGCTTTTCGGATTTCGATCTGCTTTTTTCCAGCAAGTTTGATTGCAGTGTTGGTGGGAATTTGTTGTTGAATCTGAATACTGAAGTATGCAGATGTGGATTTCCCAAGTAGGACTCCTTTTCGAATGTTGCTAATTGCCCAATGTTTGGAATGTAGCCAGAAATGGAAGGGTTGAACGAAATGTTGAACCTGGTTAGTTCATTCAAGCTGTTGAAATTGGTTGGAAATGTGCCTGAGAAGTTGTTGTGTGACAAATCAAGATTCTGTAAGCATTTGGCATTTTCAAGTTCCCTCGGAATTTGTCCCGAAAATTTGTTCCGGGAGATATTTAGGACTACAAGTGGCAATTCTCCAATTTCTGCAGGTAGTTTCCCACTGAATTTATTGGAACTCAAATCTATCACACTGAATTGCTTCATCTTACCTATATCAGAAGGAACCTCCCCTGAAATTTGGTTCCTACTAAGTTGAACATAACCCGAAACTAGATATTTTCGGACCGGTGAACCTGGAACACAAACTTGGAAAAACCCATTTCCTTTAAGCAATTGGTTCCATATGCTTCTGCAAATTTTTCTAGTAAGAATTGTATAAACAAAACCAAATGGTGAGTAGTCTGTAGTCAGCAATCTTTTTGTCACCAAACAATCACTAGGACTAAAAATCAACATCTGACTTTGCTGATTTGATTGAAATGTTGGAGAAGCATTTCTTCCAATATTTGTTAACTCACGAAGGAATCTTCCAGAAAGTTCATTGTTAGCAAGGTTTAGCCATAGTAAACTAGCACAATTTCCAAGCTCAGCTGGAATTTCACCAGTTAGGGAATTGTTTGCAAGCATTAACCACAAGAGAGACCTCAAGCTTCCAATTGTAGGTGGAATTGATCCATTGAGCTGATTGAAAGAGATATCAAGGGCTTGTAGTTGTGATAATTCTCCGTATTCCGGTGGAATTGGACCGGTGAATTGATTGTAGGCTAAGATTAAGAACTTCAACCCTATCATTTGAGAGAATTCAACAGGTAATGGCCCGGAAAAGTTGTTGTAGCTGAGGTCCAATCTAGAAATATTTGTTAGCTTGTGAATTCCGGAGGAATGTAAATCACCTATGTAAGAATTCCCCTGAAGAACAAGAGATTTCAACTGTCTGAATCTTCCGAAAATCTCTTGTACATGTCCACCAAAATTGTTCCTGCTTAAATCCAAACAGGCCAAATTCTTAAGGTTCAACAGGGATTCTGGAATTTCTCTAGAAAACCTGTTGTCCCCCAATAGTAAGCCTTCAAGTGTTGAAATTGATCCAATTTCTGAGGGAATTTGCCCTGTGAAATTGTTTCCCCACAGGTTCAACATAACCAGATTCTTGCAACTAGAAATCTGCCCCGGAATGCCACCATGGAATTTGTTTTCTGATAAGTCCAAAACCTGCAGACTACAATTCTCAATGAAAGCTGATTCCGGAACTTTCCCACTAACATAGTTTTCAGAAACTGAAAACTCCACCAATTTTCCAAACCCTTTCCAAAGGTTACCAGTAAACCTGTTGGAGCTCAAATCCAGATACTTCAGCTTCAAGCACCCATCAAAGTACCCGTCAATTCGACCGGAGAAATTATTCATAGAAAGGTTTGCAACAACTAATCTGTTGCAAATTGCTGGGAAACTGAACTTAAGTTCCCCATGGAACCGATTAGTAGACAAATCAAGCTTCTCTAGACGGCTCAACCCGGTCAACTTCAGCTCACCTCCCATGATATTATGTGAGAGATTGAGGAATTTAAGGTTGTGGCAATAGTTCAAATCATCAGGAAGAAATCCATTTAATGAGTTGCTTGAGAGATCAAGATGTTGAAGTTCAGTTAAGTCGGAAAAGTTGTCGAACATTTCTCCAGAAATCTTGCTGTCAGAAAGGTCTATCCCTCTGACTCTTGCTGTTCCTGCCCCATCCCTAAAACAGAAGATTCCAGGCCAATCACATGGATTTGAGATTCCATGATTCCATTTTGAGTATCTTCCTCGGTTCACTCGGTTCTGTTTTTCCAGGAATGATTTCAGATTCAACAGGACTTTCTTGTCTGTGTCTAGAGAATCCCCAGAGACAGCTGCAAGGTTCAAACGCCATAAATAAACAGGAACAAGAACAAGGACAATTTTTAATATCAAAAGCAGGGAAAGTTGATATTTGATAAGAAAAGAGTAGTTTAAACAAATGAAAATCTAATTATATTCATTTTAGTCAACAATATCAAGCTTGAAAAGGAAAAAAATGAAAAAAAAAAAAATCAGCAAATTTATTATCAATATTTTTAAACTACAAAGAATAAGAGCAAGAACTGAGAATAAATTAAAAACTGCATATATTGAGTAGGTGATGAACTTGCAACAGAGAACTAGCAAAAATAGAAAAGATTAATGAAAAATAACTAGAATTCAAAACCCAATTAAAGAAAAAAAGAAAGAACAATATTTGATTAAAACCTGTAATCAGGATTAAGAAAACAGCGATGAATCGAATGCTTGTGGAACACCATGAGTTTGCTTTGTCTTCAAACATGGTCTGAGAATTTGCAAAAAAAATTATAGTAATCAAAACATAAGAACTGAGTTTGAAGGAAGACTGTTGTTTTTCACCACTTGTTTTTTCTGGAAAAATTAAATTGGAAGTTGAATTGACTAAAAAAATATTGTTAGAATAAGCATTAGCAATAACAGAGACAAAAGTCAATCTGTCGTCCTATCGTATCAACAAAGGCAAAAGAACAAAAGTCAATTTGCCGTAATAACAACGTTGGCCATAACTCTTTTAGTCAAGCTTGTTGACCGGTTTATAATCTTGACTTGTTCCATTTCATATGAAATTTCACCAACTTTAAATAAAAGAAAAGAAAAAGCATCAACCCATCAACGATTCTCAGTTCAGTTCGGACAAACATAAGTTTGGCATTTTTTAAATTTATAAAAATGAACCAAAACAATAAACCCTAAGTCTTTAGTGTTTGGAAGTAAACCTGTTACATTTAATTTAAAACTAGATTTCACAAGAAAGTAACTGTTGCTATTAGTAGACAGGAGAACGATGTGTATATATATATACATATACAATGTACAACATAAATTTTAAGGTTGGTTAGAAGCATACATGAAAACTAGGGGTGGACATTAAATTTCCCCTGCTCATGAATCAAATTACAACATGATGAAAAATGGAGATAAAATGATAATAGTAGATAGAAAAGAATGTACATATGGTCCAAACTGATACAAAATTTCTGGGAAAGGCTAAATTTGGCGACTGCATCTGAATCTTGAAACAGGGCGATGAGAGTTGTGCCTTAAGATGTACTAGGAGTCTTGGACCGATGAATTACAGGTCAAAATTATGCTACAACAATTAGAGGCAAGCACCATTGCAATCCTGTGTCATGTCACTACAGCTGCCCCAACTTTTCCTGTTAGACCATGCGAAGCAACCATGATTAGGGTATTATAAAGCATACTTGATAATGTTAGGAAAAGGCATATAGAAACTAGACTCTGAGCTAGCTCATGCTAATGAGGAAGGGTTTAAAGAGAGTAAAACAAAAACCTGAAGCATCTGCATCAACTTTGGGTGCTGCTCCAGAAGCTGGCAAAGTTTCTCTCGATCTCTCAACAGAGACTGCATAAAGGAAATGAAAAGATCATTTATTATATGGAAAATATCAACCAGAATATTCCTTCATGAGGTTATATCAACACGACACATACCTGAATAGCTTCTGGAGACTGAAAAAACTCGTGTAATGACATTCCAGAATCCTGTTGCTGCTGTGATGGGCCACCTCCTTGCTGATGAGCTTGTTGTTGAGCAACCTCAACTTGCAGCTGTTGCTGTTGCTGTGCAGGTGAAAACTCCTGCTGTTGGGACTGATAATAAGGATTAACAGGAGAAACATGAGCTTGTTGCATCAGTTGTAATGAATGCATTTGCATCTGAACAGGGGTCTGCAAAGACACCCCTTGTTCCAACTGCTGTGAAGATTGCATGGAAGGCCTAAGATGTTGAGCTGGCTGCAAGGGACGTTGAAGCTGCTGTAATGGCTGCATCTGAGCAAGAGAATGCATTGACTGAATAGATGACTGAGGTATGGAGGGATTCTGTAAGATGCTAGGAGGGTTTTCACCCTGCTGATGTGCAGGAGTGCTTCCATAAGGAGTGACGGGTATTGAAGCAGGCCTACTAAAAGCTAATGATTGCATCAGCGGTGTAGGTGGATAAGAAGACAAACCAGTAGCTGAAGCAGGAAGTCGAGCATCGATAGTAGGTCCAATGGAGATCTGAGGAAGTTCTGATTTCCCCATACCAGAGTGATTGTACGCTGACGGTTGGGAAGTAGACGCATTCAAGGAAGCTAAATTATATGGGCTAGATGCAAATGGGGGTGGTGTCGAAGGAAGTGGTGGGGGAGGCCTAATAGTTCCACTAGGAGAAGACATAGAGGTTCTCATAAACTTGGAATCTGAAACAGGAAGGGAAGACTGCAACAATGAAGGACTGCCACTGACTGAAGACAGATAATCGGATTGGACCTGCAAGAAAGAGAACTTTAGAAAATTGAAGTAGACCCAACCCCAAAGATGGGAGAAAAATGTTCTCTTTAACTAGAAAGGCTGTCAGTTTATGGAAAAGCATAAAACATGTGGTATGATAACTTACTGGAGAAATTGTTGATGGCGGCGGCATTGGAGGTAAAGGAGGTTGATTGGGTAGAACTTTCTGCTCATATATTCCTCGAGAACCTGCTGTTACAGGAATATTACTAGCATACTGTGGGCTGCTCTTTGGATAGAAATTTTGCCTATTTATCCTTGAATCTGCTGGCAATTGTGCCAAAGTTGCAGGTGTATTACTATAAACTGGGGCAGAGAATGCTGAACTATTTGCTCCAGCAGAATCATACCCACTAGAGTTCTTGATTGGCATTGCATTCTTCGAGTCCTCAGATTGCTCAAAAAAATTCTTATCTGAAGAAACACTAGGTTCTCGAGTTAAAGGCATTTCTGGCCGTGAAACTGACATTCTTGAAGAAAACTCACTTTGGGCATTATCATCAACATTAGATCCTAAAGGTGTACCCATGTGAGAAAATTGACTGCTTCCATTAACATCACTTTCAGTCTCTTCAACAACAGAGTGCGGAGAACTTTGCTCAACTATTACAGGAGAGGGCTGCTGCAGATTATCATCTGGCTGGGGGAAGGGCAACTTATCATCAGTTTCAGATTCCTCAGCATCAAACACTATATCTATTCCCTGGAGATCATCATCAAGATCAGTTTTCAGCTGCTTAGACTTGTTCACTTTTTCATTATCTGTCCCACTTACAGGAGCTGCATTCTTAGATTGTGCTGCTGTCTCAGCTGCTGATGCTGCAGGATTTTGGCGCTCCCTCTGCCTGGCCATGAATTCATCCACATGAATAGAGGGAGGTCTTCCCCCAGAAGACCCTAGTCGCTGAACGGCTATTACATTAGAATTACTAGCACCGTCAACACTCCTTTCTCTAGCAACATAGTCATCCACATGCATAGATGGAGGCCTGCTCGTATTTGGCTTTCTCTGTCGAAAGGTATCCCTCCGAGTAGTAACAGCAGGGGCTGTAGTTGGACCTAATCCCCGGGAAAACGTATTAGAATTTGTGATCTCATTACTTGAATTGTCTCCTCTGCCACGTCTAGTTGAGCTGTCAGCTGGTTGAACTTTCCTTCTTGTAGGAAGAGCTGCCTGTGACAATCTATCTGGCAATGTTTCTGGCAATTCCCATGCAAACCTGTCCTCAAGTCCTCCTAGGTAAAGATCTTCATCAGCCTTTTCATAGACACCTCGTGTCATCTGGTTAATTCTTGAAGGAACTTGAACATCATTTTGTGAAAGAGAAAGGCTTTCGAAGAGAATGGAATCATCCACCTTAACAGCACCAGTAGACTTTTGGAACAATGACAACAATGATTTCACAGACTCTGAAACCTGTGCATTAGTGTGATAGTTTCAGCTTTCAAAATCAAATCAGGGAAATGAAAGCATGGCAGTAAACCTAGTTATACCTGAAACATGGTGATACGCATATCAGACGGAGACTGATAGTCATCATCACTGGTCCTTGAACTTAACAGAGTAGAGAATTCCTGAATATAGTTTATGTTCTCTTCTGGAAAATCACTTATCCCAGTCATATCATCAGGAAGTCCAAAAAGGAATTTCAATGCAACAACAGCATTCACGTTCAAACTGATGAGCAAGGACAAAATAAGTTAGCTACACTCTTCAAATGAAATAGATTAAAGAAGAAACTATATGCAGATATAATAGAGAATTGAAAAATGAATTACTTCTTAAAATATTACTGGCCTTTGTGCATATTTAGGGCTCCATTTTCATCTTTTCCCATTTTTAGTGTTCCCTTAATTCCTTTCTCTTAGTCTCAGTAAATGTATTTGGTAACAAAGATATTTTTCTCTTTGGATTAGGAATTTTATGCTTTCTACTCTTCTTTAATTGTATGGAAATACTGGAACATATTCGAATCATTCTCAATTTTCTGTCATCATTGGAGTTGCATTTTCGAAAATTTAATTTTGTTTTCAATCACCAAAAGCCTTTACTCTAATTTCTACAAAATCCAAATGGAAAATAGTGTTATATCAGGAAATGAACACATCCCATCTTATCTAAAGCACAGCTGTAAGATTATGTTGTAAGTTTAAGATGGTCTAAAGCAATAAAATGAAAAAAATTTATACCATCAAAATGAAATTAAACACTAATATATGAGGTTACTGGCTAGTAATTTTTAACTGTTAAGACCAATAAATCTTTGAATTACATTAAGTGAGCTACTGACATACCAAAAAAAAGACTTAACTTTTATGTTACCAAAAAAACTAATTAAATTGTTCTACAATACCCAAAGCTCAGTAATTCCACCCCACCTACTGGATTTCTCTCTCTCTTTTTCCTTTTTATGTTGAAAACATGGGAAAAGTGGAGCATGATTACCTCTTTCTCTTTTAAATTGGATGTGACAAACTGAATATGCCTACCATAATGGGACTACGTAAATGTAAGATTACAAATGCAGCAATACTTATGAAAGAGAGTAGTGATAATGTACATATTTTACCTTTTCCCATCCATGCAAAAAGATAAAGAACCTAAAGACAATGCGTTAACAGCTTCAATTGCATATGTTGTTGAAAATTCTTTTGAATCAACTGATCTCAACAAATTCTTCCAGCAACATAGCAAGGGCGGAGACTTTCTCCATTCAGATTCATTTAGAAAATGCAAATTCACATTCTTTTCATGTCCGCTCTCTGAGTCAAATACCCCATAATCCAAGCTGCTGCTATAAAGCAAAGCAGACATCAGTGCGCTACGACCTTCAGTGCAAGAACTCAAGTCTTTAAAAGCAGCAAGGCAAGACGCTAATTCCTTTCCAACTGGTAGGACCTGCGGGGAAAACAGCATTTCAATTAAAAACTAGCTATTTGGGGAGCTTATACTGGTTTCTTTCCTCCCAAAATGGACAGTGTAGTCAATATAACAGTTTTAAATTCTTCCACTTACCTGGCAAAATTTTAGGAGCTGATGTATAAATATCGAACAATCTTTTGTGCTCAAACTGTCAAATATGTGGCAATAAAGTCAACAACATATGATTAAGCATTATAAACATCGCATCCATTTTGCTAAGCAGTGAAAAGAATGTAAATACAGGAAACCAACTTACATATCTTGTCTCCCATTATATGGGGTCATCGTTCGAGAATTACATAGTAGGGAAATGGACTGAAAAACAGGGATACACCAACTAATCACGGTAAACCCAAAGTTGGAAGAATTTCTATAATCTGATATTTGCCCCCCATCTGAATCAATAGCAACAAGACAACTGTCCAACACTCTTCTTAGAATCTGAGAAAAACCCTCTCCAACCAATACTACCTGATTTAGGAAGAAAGGCACCGTCAGTAAAATAAATTGCAAATCAGCGGGGACAATGAGGGAGGGAAAGGAAAATGGGAAAAAAAAATAGCATAAACCTTGGCATTTGGATGCTCCAGCAAGCTCGCAAGAAAATCAAGAAATCTATAAGCCTACAGAGAGGAGGGAAAAGGAAATTCTTTAGTATAGCAGTCTAAATAACCGCCAAAAAAAAGTGATTCTGGCAAAAAAAACTTAGAAGTTATCACCTTGTAAGCATCTGTATCAGACGGAGAAGAGTCAGTAGTGTGGTCACGTATCCATGATAATATAGGCTTCAGAAGTTTAGAAGCGTGTTCAGCTTTTTGGCAAGCAATGCGAATTATAAAAACTCGAAGCATGTCTTGTATGACTACCAATGCCTGCTTAACAGTTATATAAGCAGAGGCACAAGATACTTAGCAAATTTATCAAAATAAAATAGAGCAAGCAAGCCAACCCCGTAGGTGCAATACCAATGATTTAAAATGATAACAAAATCAATGTAGCATATGTTAATGAGAGAGCACATACAGAGATGGCATAATGTTGAATGATCTCTGCAATTTTGTCAAGCTGTGGCATCAACTGGTTGAGCAACTTCTCTAGGTGACCACGCTCCAGATACCAATCAACCTGTTTCTCCTTATGAGGTCCCAATAAAGTACCAATTGCCAATGATCTAAGGCCACTCAACAAGGGCATCCCATTCTTCCAAAGCCAGACACCTTCTTCAGGAAACAAATCATTCTTGCAATACCAAAGGCAAAAGAAAAATCTAGTCAAGTACTGCATTTCAAAGAAATCTCCATTGGTGCAAAAACATGTTTTAATTAAAATTAGTGTCTTAGGATCAGGAACATGCTATTGCATACAGCAGCAAAGAGGGTAATGATAGTATCTGAATTTGATGTTTATAACTTTCTAGTTTGAAATACTTAGAACATAGAGTTCAACACATTTGGAACTCCAACTATAGTCAAATTCTTGATTTGGTATTTAGAGTAACTTACCAAGTAGGCACTCAAACTTTGCTTCCATTATTATTAGTTTGCAGATGAGATCAACACTGTTCATCAAATGGTTGATGTGCCCCAAACAGGCGATAAAAACATGAAGTGTCACAAATGCGACATCAGCATGCCATGTGTTACAATCTTATTGGATATTTTGGATGCACCCCCTTTATGTTATGGTGTTAGTCTCAAGTGCAAACTAATGGATAGAAGCAAAGTTTGAATAGCTAACTGCGAACTTGTAAACTTTAGGTACCAAATGGAGAATTCAACTATAGTGGAGGTACCAAATATATAAGTAACCCCAAAACATAATAGAAAGGGAAACCCAATAAATCAATGTTGAAAAACTTTAAAAAGTCCCTTGATAGTCATAAAAAGGGCAAGACATATGCACTATAAAAGATAAACTTGCTATATGTTTCTTGATATAAATAATTTCCATATAGTAAGGAGAGTAAGGTGCTATTAGTATTAAATAAGAATGAAAAACTAAATTACCAAAAGACAGAGTAGACTGCAGGTCTCCTTTGGACCCAAGGCCAGTGATGAAGTAGCTTGAACACTGGCAAGAATTGAGTGGAAGAGGCCAGGAGTCCAACCACATACTGGCCAATAAGCAAGAGCTGACACGACAAGATGGCAGACAGCTTCAAAACCAAGTGCAGAATCGGGATAAGGAGAGGATAAATCTGCTGCACAGGCTGCAAGCTTTGGGCTGCAAGACAGTAATATACTCAGTGCATTTCACTCCATAAAAGTGTGGGACAGTATAATAAAAGCTCCTATAGAAAACAGGGAAATAATAATTACCTAACTTCTCGATGCAATCGTAACAATGCATTCATCAGTTTCGTATTTCTGTGCTGCTCCTTAGCTTCCTATACGTAGAGGACAAGACTAAACTCTCAAATTTGGCAGATGTTGTATGTTTAAAATGATTAAGTACATCCCAAATGCAATACAATCTCAACACCAAAAAGAGTCCAATCCTACAGACATGGATATCTCATTGACCTTGAAAGAATGCCATAATAAAGCATGCCCTTTATTACTAATACCCAATTTCTTCTCTCAACAACAAGGAAAATTTAATGCTAAAAGCATCAATTCTATTCTATACTTGCAACAACACCTTACTGAACAGGGTGGGTAACACAGCAACTTCTATCTCACCATAAATCAACCAACTTTTCATGATGCTTTTAGCAAAAAGAACAAACATCTTTCTTTTTTACTCAAAAGATAATTCATTAAGGATACAATTTGAGTAAGAAAACAAACCTGTAATTTCTGCAACAGAGTGATCAGCAATACAAGAGAAGGAACCAAAAGATCAACTAAACACTGTTCACGATTGCGTTCCAGTAATAAATCAGATGTAGAATTGCATTCTGTACCCTCATCGACAAGATAATCTGTTCAAGACAAAATACAATAATGTTGTACCACATAGGATGGATACATAACATAAACAGGTATGAAGCAACATTTTTTAACAAGGTCAACAACCAAATCATATGATAGAGACACACTACAAAAGATGATGACATAAGATCAAAAACAATCAAAATTATCCAAAAACCTTGCTCCTATCAAATTTGTTCAAGAGCTCCAGGTACAATTGAGAGGAATGCAAGAGAGGTTTGACACAAAGAATAAGCCCAAAAAAATGTAGGTGGTTTAAAGCATTACTAGAAAAACTTACCAGCTAACCCCTCATAATCAGAGCTAATTGATTTTATAATACAATCCTAGTGTCCTCAATTCAACTTATACTACATATAAAAACATTAGTTTCCATTTATATATAGTATCATTGAATCAGACAAGCTACCCACTCAACAAGCAATACTCATCAACTTACCATAACTGTTCGAGGACCTCTCAAGCATCAAGCTACAATTGACAAGAACCACATAGATAACTGCGACGGCACCTTCATCATACAAGGAAGCAGCAACAGTCTACAACAAAAACTACAGATAATGAGTCAAGGCAATATAGTTTTACGTTACACATTGAAGTAGAAAATTACAAACCGGATTCTCTGAAATGAATGACAATATCCGAAATGCAGTTGTCAGCTGTGCTATAGAAGAGTCGCGAAGGCTAAGACCCTCAAAGGACTTTAAAGAGATAATGCTTGCAATATTCTCCATGACATTAATTTCAGAGGCGTTAGAGGCTTCTCCAATAACATTATCAACAGCATCCGTCAAATCAGAAACCAGAATGTTGGTTGAGGTAAGGTGAGCATCTCCTCCAGAAGCCAACACAGCAGCATATCTTAGAAGACCAATAGCCCCATTTTTATGATAAACTAAACCAGCATCAATCCACTCCAACAACCGTGTAGGAGCATCCTTCCTATTTGACCCAGGGGAAGAAGAATGTAAAGCTTTATGTAGTTCCATGGCATGTCCAATCCAAGACGATAGAGAGGTTGCAGTTGAATCAGTAACAATGACTTCAACAATCTCAGCAGCCGAGTGTAAAATCGCAAGATTAAGGGGTGAAGCTCCTGAATATCCACAATATTGCCCACATAAGCAAATTTATTATGCAAGTAAAAGATAAACTTTTCAACTTATTTAATCTCACTAAAGAAAAACAGTGATACCACTATTCTTGATGGCAGGATCTGTTTCCTTGACAGAATGCAAAGCCTCAATCAGAACTGAAACAACCTATAAAATAGGGGGGAGAAAAATGTAAACATTTAAAAAGAATCAGTGTTGGTTACTCTATTTTAATCTGTTACTAGAAAATCATAAGTATCAAACAAAAACCAAGTCTATGCACACAAAAGACAGCATTAACTTCAGAGATCAGATAGTATATTTGCTAATACCTCTGGAAAGAAACTCAAGGCCAATAGAGCCTGGCGTCCACAATCAGACCTGCCAAATATAAAGCAAGTTTCAGTCAGAACCATCCATGTTAAAGTTCAAAGTAAAAGAAATAGATGAACAGTTTCACCTAGCAAGACCACACAGCTCCCATAATACCCATAAAAATTCTTCAGACTGTGGAGTCGATGAAAGCAATCGATCTATGGCACTAACCTACAATGAAAACATCCAGAAAATTCATACTTAGTTTCACTTTGCAAGTTAGTGTTAAACCAAAAACAAACGATTATAAGAATATGTATCAATCAAGAAACGAACTAACCACTCTCAAATGGGTCTCGACAATGATTCCAACTTCTTGTGGACTGCAAGTAAAACCTTTAGATACTAAAACAGATGCATACCGAAGAGGAACACACTCTTCCTTATTCATGGCATCAGGACCCTTCAGCGCATGAATCAGTGTAGCAGTAAGTTCAGGCTGATGTAGCAGGAAAACCAAGCCTGAAACAGAAGTAAAACAGCATCAAACAAAACCATCATGGAGCTTAATAATGCAGCATGAATTTGGATGCAGAGCAATTAACAAAACCTGAGCGACAAAAAAGAAGGGAGAGGATTATGGACCCAATGGATGACACAATATCCATTGAAATGTCCACGACATCTTCAGCTTCAGAATGCAAAATGGTTGTTGACAACAGCGCAGCTGATAAAGGAAGAAATCCCCTTTCCTGCTTTCAATGAAACAGTATCACTGTTAGCAATAGAACCACAAAAATTTGCTTCCTTTGCACTCACCCCACCCAAATGGATAAGGAAATTAATAGGTCACTTACAGAGTTGCAGTGCACCACCTATAACAACTAAAGATGAAATGGATAGTATACAACACCACATATATGAGCTCAATAACCAGTCATGCAAAATAGAGGTAGGGCTACGAAGATGGAATCTCATGGCACATCAATGACATGGTTAGATTATTTTATCCCCTTTGCAAGCCAAAGGCTATAACCCAAAATTATTGGTTGTTCGATAAAGATGTCCTTACTGGTCCAAAAAAAGTGTGCTTGGTGGTAGTGACAATAGTAATTTTCTAGTAATGGACTTTTTGGTCCTCTCTCAGTTTAATTTAGACATATCCACACAAACAATTGCATAAAATAAATATCATCATAAGCTACTTCGATCCTTGCATAAACCAAACATAAAATGGGATAAGATCATCCACTTTCTAATCTAAATGTATCCACATCATCGTCTTCTGTACCAAATATATCCTAAAAGACATATTGATGCAAAGACGCATAGATAGCATGAAAGTTGCATTTATTCCTCAAATCATAACAATTGGAAGATAGATAAGCAAAGCATGTCTCTTCAAACAGATCATCTAGCATAATCAAATATCGCATATGCAAAAGCAACGAGCATGATTATGAATAGCTCAAAATCAATTGAAGTGCAAAAGAGCTAACTGGAAATCCCACCTTAAGAAGTGCCAGCAAATGTGAGTCAATTTCCCAATTTGAAAAGCAACAATTTGACGAAGCAATCAACCCACTGGTTGCTTTATATGAAACTAATCCATCTGTTTGGCCAAGAATCAAAACTCTGCTTGCATGGGCCACTGGAGATGGATCTTCGATTGGGCCATGCGAATTTAACAAATTCTGCATTAATGTTATCAACAAACATGATAATAATTACATTTGAGTAACAGCTACGTATTTACAACAAACAGGGAAAAAGAAGTGCAGTTTAAAGATTTATATCTAACCAGGAGCTTTCTGAGTAGTGATCCAACACCTACAAGCTTGATTTTTGAATCATTTGTCCCTTTAACATTAGCAGAGAGGCCACCCAGTATGGACAAGACTTCACTCTGGTAAAGAATAAAATTACAAACAAGTAATATTAAGATTGCTTCAGATATATGCAATTACACAAGTATGAAAATATAACCAACTTTAAAAGCCTACCTCATATCTCGAAACAACTTCATAAAATCTAAGTCGATGAAGGACATAAGTAGCCAGAGAAGCAAGATCATGACGTGGTTTTTGCAGCAACAACTTCAACAAGTGACTGTAACCATCACTAGTTCCAGATGGAATATTGTCATCCTCACGAGGCCACCAACCTAGAAATCCCTCGCATCCAACAGAATGCCGTGTAGCCTGCTCAATAACTCCAAGAAGCAATACCGTAATGGCAGTAGATTTCTGCATTTCATGATCAAAAAGATATGCAAGTTGATCCATTCCCCCACAGTTGACAAAGTGAAAGCAGCTTTCCTTACTGGAGCACAACAAAAGAGCCACGTTCAACCCCAAGGTGACATTGTTACTCTGTAATCAAGATAGCAAATATTAAACATGAATGAGCTTTCTTCTAATCCTGAAGAATATCTTCAACTTCAATAAGGAACACAAGTATAAGACATAACAAGTATACAGCCTTCTTTACAATTACCTCTGAGAGCTGCTGATGCCCAAAACCAGAGCTCCTATTGAAATGGAAGTATGGCAATAACATCTCCACCAACTGTTTGGAAGAAGCCAAATCAGCATCAGACTCCATAAAGCAGCATTCCATTTCAGAGGATCCTAACATGGATTTAGATTGAAGAGCTTCATAAAGCTCAAGGAGCTCTTTTTTAGCCTCACTAATACCACTATCCGACTCCTTAAAATCCTTTTCTTTTCCTAACATAAGATGCTTCTGATTGATTGCATTAGAATCTATGTCAAATGTTATGAGCGAAGAAGCTGCTAATGCTACAGTACTTACAACTTTATGCACCGTATAGTCAAGGTTTGCCAATTCCAAAATTTTCAACATCAGGTGTAGTAATTGCTTAATTTCTACAGATAAATCTAATGTGACTAATGGTAAAGATAAAACATTCAGAGAGCATAAAGATTCTTCAAATGTCCGATTAATTGTGCGTAATGCAAGAGGTAGGTCTTCAAGCTTCCCATCAGCAGAGCTAACAAGATCAGTTAGAGAGCTATCATCAAATTCAATGTTGAACTGCCCCAAATCCTCTGCAGTATTTCCGTATATGACCAAGCTTAAACTGCGGTAGCTACCTCTTACAACCAGATGATTGGTTACAACAGCCTGCCGAATATTACAGTAAAATTTAAGTAAAGATTCTGTGTTGCCATATAGCTTTCACAATATAAAAGTCACAAGGAGATGCAGAGCTACAAACATAATTAAGAAAATAAAAAAGAGGAGAGGCGAGCACAATTAGGAGACAAGAAGATAACCTGAACATATCCAGGATTGACCTAGACCATATGCAAGGAATATTCTCTACCTTATACTGAAGATGTTAAAATGGTTATTAAGGCCTCAAGAAACTGTTTAATTGCATTATACATCAATCCTATTGCTAATGCTAGCAAATTCCCAGAAAGATTTGTTAATTCATCTTATAAAACATTCATTCTGCATCAATAAAGCTATATCTGTACATAAATCTATACTAATTATAATGTGAAGACGAGTTTGTCTTACGGTTAACAATTAAAATAAAAACTGATTAACTTTTATCTACCTATTTAAACACAACTAACATTTTAATATTATTTTATTTTCATACTCACGTAGTGAGTATGATGGGTCTAGTATATTTATATGTAAACACATGCATGCATACACACACCAATGTATGAGACAGCATAAACTGAAAAGCAGAAATTCAGAATTCAAATAAATCATCATTGTGTAAAATTAGAATCACCTCCACTTCAAGCACGTTTGATGAAGAATGAGTATACAGAAAAGGCTGACAGAGACGCCTAAATCTTGTCTCTCCCTCACACTGAACAAACACCTCCAAAGCAAAAGATGGAGGTGAAGTGGCCCTGTATAAATTATAGCATAAGATATTAGGGTTTCCAAAAATTCAGGATCTACATATTAAGAATCGCAATAGCCAAATGATGAAAATTTTACAAGTTAAAATAATTATTTTTAATACTAGTATATGCCATTAACAACAACTATTAACACCAACATTGAACACAATGTTGAAAATTTTTTACTAATGTCTCGTACTAATGAAACCACATTCCGAAAAAAATCAAAATGCACCAATAACTATTTATAATCAACAAATTCTTAGGAATTTAAATGTCATTTAACAAATTTAAAGCTCCATAATTATCATGTGAACAAGATACTCAAGCAAGCAAGTCTTTTGTATCCATTGATAGGAAGGAAAAGAAAAAGAAATATTTCAAGGAAAAGAAGAAGACAGATAAAGATTGTCCCCTCCTTGGAAGAAAGAAATTGGACAAAAGCAGAAAATAAATAATTTGCATCTCCTAGTGCCTCAAAAAGTTCTTTGAATAAATGGGAAAACTGAAAGAGGATAAGTCTCATCTCAACCTATTAAAACAAGCAAATCAATTTAGCATTCAGCATTCCTTCTCCTTGCTTAAATTAATATTCATGCGACCACATTAATGAGAGAGGGAAGAAGTCCTTCCTCATTAACCTCTCCTTACCCTTCCCATTCTTCCCTTCCAACTAAACATAATGTAAGTGTCAAATTCAAATCTCAACTACATCTTACCAGCAAAAAGCAAAACTATATTTCACAAGACAGATATAATAATCACTTTCCAACTTCCTAGCTTCTACAATAACCATAGTTCAAAAATATAAAACGAGCAGAACAAAAGCCCACCATTATCACGCTAGGCAACATTTTGCACTAGAAAAATTAATCCTAGAAAACAGTAGTAAGCTCAGTGGTTCAACATACCCAACAAGCGATACTGCTTGAGAAACGGATGACGCATTCTGTTCGAGGAACTCACACGCAGTTATAACAACTGGTTCAGCAAACAATACCTAAAGAAGAAATAACATAAATTGAATAACAAAAAAAGCAAAAAAACGTGTAAGTATGTAACTATTCAAAAGAAAGAAAGAAAATGTGATGCTCCAATCGTTTGAATAAATCCTGAATTACCACAAAGAATTGTCTCTTCAATGTTTCCCAACCCAATTCATAAAAATTATAAGTAAAATAATAAAAAAAAACGAAAAAAAGCCCCTCAAAAATTAAAGATTTCACACTTCAGAAACGGAGCTACCTCATCGACGTATTCGTCCAAATGAGTGTGAACGAAAGTCTGGGAAAACAGAACGCAGGGCTCTGGTCGACCCATAATGGATTTGGGTTTTGGTTTATGGATCTTCTGAGTCGGGTCAGATTAATGGGAGGACATGAAAGTTTCTGTTAATTTCGGGATTTGGAGTTCAATAGAGTTTTTAGGGTTTTGTGTTTTTTTTGAATCCCTAAACCCCCCCGGCCGTTGAAAGTAGTGTTTGATGTGGCGGCTTTCAGCTTCTGTTTTCTCGCCGACGCGGAGCGGAACTTCAAAGAGAGAAAAGGCGCAGAATTAAAGAGTTTTTAGTTGGAATTTCTATAAACCCTCAATTTTCATCAAATTTTCTAATTTGGCCCATCAACTTAAAATTAATTCAATTGTGCTTTTTTTTTTCTTCTATGAAGATTCAAAATCCATTTTGTTTTTAGTGCTACTATATAAAATAAAATTAAAATATAAATATAAATATTTATTAATAAATAACTTTAGTTTTTCACAAAATTGAAGTTAAAGCATTATTATTATTATTATTTATATTTTCCGATTATACCTTTTTTGTCAAATATATTTCTAAATTGTCATTATTAAAAATATTTTTAATTATTCAGTTTTTAAAATAATATTATCAACATAATCTAGCAAAAAAATTATTAAAATAATAGAAATTTAGATTATCCTCATTAATTAGGATCTAACGTGGCCAATAGGAATGCTCCAAATCATCTTTAGCATCTGAATTTTCGTCCAAAACATTCTCCAAGTTGGTTTAGAAGAAGATCAATTCTGTCCAAAAATTTCAAGGGCAAAATCGTTCAGCGGAACGGAAGAATTAGGTCTCGAGATAAACATAAAAGTTCTAGATTTTGGAGTCCTCTTTCCAACGGTACCTAATTTGCATTTTTCTGAGCTTTGAATCAAAGGTTATAAATTTTCTTCCAAAACTACTCTTGTAAAGTTCTCCTTCAAATAGAAGTTAACAACACTACATCAGAGCTAAATCATTACTGCATCATAATTACTGATTGGACTTGGACCCATTTGCGCTTCCATATTAACGAATTGGACCTAAGAATATCAGATTTAGACTTCAAGACATCTGGCTTGACAATTTGGGCTTCGTAGACTCAAACGGGCCTAATGAGCCTACTAGCCGAAATGAGACAAAATCAATAGTTTCTCCAAATTGATCCAAAATAGCTCTAAATCTTCATCTCCCTAAAATATAGCTCCAAATTGGCCTAAAATAGCAAATATGAGAAATATAAGGGTAAAACGACACATATGACTACCAAAATAAGGCAAAACCGCATTAAAAATATAGAATAAATTAGGACTTATCAATGTTTCATTTTCTTATCAATTTAGAAATATATCTATATCTATCTATACTATATATAAAAGTATGAATAATGGTAAATTTTATGTTTTTCGATTATTCCCTTTTTTAAAAATATTTTTCTAAATTGCCATTATTAAAAAATATTTTCATTTATTAAAATATAATTTTGTGTATGTTTTTCAAATATATTTCTAAATTGCCATTATTTTTAAATAATTTTTATAACATATAATTTTATTTATAAAATTTCAATTTCTACTACCATCTAGATTTTGTCATTATTAAAATATTTTATTTAGAAAAATTCAATTTTATTTTATTTAGAAAAATTCAATTGCTACAGTACCATCCTAGATTTTTTCGGCAATCTTGCTAAAGAGGGCACTACGGTTTTGCTTCCTTCTAATGCATCTGATCCTATACCAACATGATTACTCAGGCTATGACTATATACAAGAGTATCCCTACGAAATGAGAGATGGAGCTTAAGATTGAAATTAGACACCTGATTTTACTATATTAAACAAACTCAAAGTATAATAGACTACTTGCTCTTTTCTGGATTTTGTTTCTTTAATCTTTTTTTAGCAGAAAAATATTGTTGTAAAAGGCTTTTTGATCAAAACCGTGTCTAATTTCAATGCCAAAACCGTGTCTAATTTCTGGGTTTTGCCGTCGGACAAAATCGTTGACGTGCCAATGCCATGTCAACAACTTGACGATGCCGTTAGGTTGAGGGGGCAAAACGTCCCAAAATTGAAGTTCAGGGGACAAAATGTCCAAAATTGAAGTTCAAGGGGCAAAACATCCAAACGCTACAAGCTCAAAGGGGAAAATGGTACTTTAGTCTTAAATAAATATAAAACTATCACTTAACGACATTTAACAATGGAGTACTAATGTTATTATACTGAACTTAGCACATAGTTAAACCTCAGAAATGGTACTTTGCACCCTTAAGTTTATACGGATTGTCACTTTGCACCCAAGTTTTTTATTTTGATCAAAATGCACCCTAAAGTTTTATTTTTGTGCCACTTTGTATCCTCCGTCACGGTAGGACAAATAGCTCCATCACGCTGTCCGACGTGACATGTCACATGTACCAAAAAATGACACGTGGCGCGTCACGTGTAAAAATGAAAGTAATGAAATTAGAAGATAGAGATCAGCAATTAAAAAGAAAGTCATAAGAAACTGGTTTTGTCTGCAAAATACTCTTGCTTTGCTTCATATAATATTGACTGTTGTTAGTTAATATTCATAAAAGGACATGTGACATCCTTAACTCAGCTTGTGAAGTCAAAATTTTATACTAACGATGTACTATGAGATAATAGGCACGGACTCCGAATTAGTCGGATCTAATGTGACTACTGCGGAATGCCAGGAATTTATAGCAAAATGTAATAAATTTGAAGGGGAAGTGTTTATGATTGCAATTTTATTTGGCGTTCTTCTTTGTTGAGCCTATGAGAAAGATAATTCATGGATTGGAGGGGGTGTAACTGCTAGATATTTTGATTGAGATTGTGATTAATTTGTCACAAGTGTCATATTTTGCTTTGGGTTAGTATATCTATCTGATGAGACCTTATTTAGTTCTCCCTTTCTATTTGCAGACCTCTCTCTCATGTGTTTAATATCGTGTATTTCTTATGATGTTGCTGATGGAAGATCCCTTTGTTTGTTTGCAAGATCTCTTTTGTTCTTCATTGTGTCATGTATTTTAAGGGGGAAGTGTCTTTAACCCCATAGTTTCGAATTCGGGATGTTTAAGGGGCAAATCATCTCGATTTTAGTTTATGTTTTCCCCCTAATTTAGCTTTTAATCTTTATTTTGTTATTATAGTGATGCTTTGTTCTGTTGTTGAAGTCATATCCGTTGTTCATAATGCCAAAAAAATGAATTGGTGTTGATTTCTTGAGAAACGAAGCGCAATTTGAGGATTGGCTTTTCAGCTTACAGGTTAGATGTTGTATCTGAGCTTTTTCTTAAATTCGTATATGAAGTTAATTATCTGGAATGAGAGGCAGTAGCCTTTTGATGAGCTTCCTAACTTATATGGTTTCTTCTACATTGCAATTTCAAAGTCTAGAATTGTGGATAGTTTGCTCAGTTGGCCAGAATTCAAGCATAGCAATGATTTGAAGAAAACTGATGTGTTATAATCACTTCTAAGGGTTACTCTGTGCCAAATGTTAAGGTATTTAATTCGGCTTAAATGCCACCTTGCACCTTGAAGTTTATACAGACTACCACTTTGCACCCTACTTTTTTATTTTGACCAAAACACACCCTAATGTTTTATTTTTGTTCCACGTTGCACCCTTTGTTACCGTGAATTAACAGCACCGTCACGGAGTCCTATGTGGCACGCCACGTGGCAAAAAATTTATTATTTTATTTTCTTTTTATGCTGACGTGGCATGTCACATGGCAATTTTCGTCAGACGTGACATGCCACGTCAGCATCATAATGACGCCGTCGGAATTTAACGAATTCTCGATAACAGATGGTGCAATGTGGAATAAAAATAAAACATTAAGGTGCAAAGTGATCAAAATAAAAAATATGGTGCAAAGTAGCAGTCCGTAATAAACTTCAGAATGCAAAGTGGCATTTAAGCCTATTTAACTCCTTGTTAAACTCCAAAACCGAATTTTGGTGCCAAAAGAAAAAACTCCAAAACCGAATTTTCTATTTTGTTGCTTTTCATTGACAAATAATATTTCATTACATCTTTGTTTTTTTCACTTACAATATTCAGAAACCTTACTTCAATTTCAGCACCAACCAAGAGGAGCAGTTAACCAAATAGGCTCCCACTTCCTTGATAGTTTTGCAACATAAGAAAACTTGTGATCACTATTTAGGTTGAAAACTCCCCAATCCCTGCTATCAGAACCTTTTCTTAACCTACTGTTTTCCCACTCATTCACAATTGGAGGTCCCTTGTCTCCTTGATTTTGATTAGTGAAAAACACACAATTGGCAAATTCATCCCCCAAGTCTTTTGTTGAAAAACAAGTGCAACAATTTCTACCCATGAATAAAACTTGATCACCCAAATTATCCAATTTTTTCCATTCCATATGTTCCCCCTCATGCTCCAACCTGTATACCTTAAAGTCATAATTTTCAGCCCCTTTAAAATCCATCAAGTATCTGAAAAACCGACATACAAAAGCAAAATCTTACCGCTTGATTCGACCAAATTCCTTATCACAAAACCACCACAATTTGGGATGTTTTTTGGTGTCTGCAACTTGTAAACTTGAGTTGTGATTATAGCTGCAGAAGAACCTGTTTCATGATTTCCGAACGAGCTTTTCCAGCATCAAGGAGGTGAATGTTATAATCTTCTATCAAAAGGTAGAAATATCCATTAAAAAAATAGAATCTCTGAATAAAACGTCTTTAATATTCTCCACTTTACAATGGCACCATCCGTCGGATCCTGGAAACCATAAGGCAATATTATTTAGTGCAATAATAATCACCCAGAAGCAAGTAGATAATCGACGACGTTGTTTGATCCGAAGGAGAGCCCGAAAGAACTAATTTATGGTAGCATTGATATATTTGAGGGAGATTCACTTGAAATCCTGTGAAAGGATTTAGCAGTGAAATCATCACATTCCCATATTTAATTTTTTCTACTGTAATTAACCAATCCTGAAAAGTTCCCCAAAAGTATTTCCCATAAGCCTCAGGAAGTTCTAGTTTACGAAGCTTCTTATTATTATTTCCTTGCTCAAGAACACTGTAACAACTCCTGAAGATGTTTCTCTGTTGTTTAGACATGATAAGCCATGGAAGTCCTCGAGGTTTCTTGTTATAAGGGGAGGCTTGTTTGAAGACATTACACCATGAATTGCAGACTCTGCTCATGGAGACGCAATCAATCAAAGGTAGTCTTTCCGAAATCATGTCTACGATGTTACCGGGCAATTCTTTCCAGTCCCTGATATCGTCTTTTCCTTCCGTTATCCTAGCCTTCTTCTTTCCTTTTCTGATGAATCCCATTCTTTTTTTCCCAAGATAAAATCAACCCAAACTTGTTGATTATAAAGTTTTCGGGGAACGGCGGCAATTTATGAAGTTTTTGGATAACCCTAATCCAAATCCTAATAATAATAGGACTAATTAACAAGAGTGAGAAATGAAATCCAACTTGTATAAGGACTACTGAAAGACTAATTAGAAAAAGTATTCCTACTCTAATTAATGATTAAAAAAATAATTACACATTAATAAGGAAAATCTGGGGTTTGTCTTTGCCTGGTAATGGGTTTTCATTTTTTAACCTGTTTATGGGTTTTTCTTACCGTTATTTGGGTTGTGTCTTTATGTTGTTGTTTTTGGGCTTCAGTTGCCTTTTATTTGGATGCTTATTGTTTTTGGGTCTTGAGACTGTGATAAGACTATTGAGTTTTGTCTAAAAAATGTTTGGGAAAATTGTCCCGGTTTTAGTTTATGTTTTTTCCCCTAATTTAGCTTTTAATCTTGATTTTGTTATCATTGGGATGCTTTGTTCTGTTGTTGAAGTCATATCATATTCGCTGATCATAATGACAAAAAAATTTGAATTGCCTCCTTCTCTGCCTTTTGAGAAAACCTAATAACTTGGGTTTGTGATAATTTGTAAAATACATATGCTTGTGAGAGGGAGGATAAGTCACAAAAAGCTTTTTTATTTTTATTTCTAATATTAGAAAGTGAGTTTTTTAGAGTTGAAATTGTATTTTTATTTGTTTTATTAATTCTTTCCTTATTTGCTTCATTATTGTAAATGAATTTTTCAATAATTTTTTTTGTTGTTTCAATCTATGGAGCTAAACTAAATAGGAAACACAGATTGTTATGTCTAACAAAATTTGTATTGGTTGCCCTTACATTTTGCTCTTAGATATGTAAAATAAGTTTGGCAATCCACGACAATTGGTGCTGATTTCTTGAGAAAGGAAGCGCAATTTGAGGATTGGCTTTTCAGCTTACAGTAGATGTTTGTATCCGAGCTTCCTAACTGATATGGATTCTTCTATACATTGCAATTTCAAAGTCCAGAATTGTGGATTTATAGTTTGCTCAGTTGGCCAGAATTCAAGCATAGCAATGATTCGAAGAAAACTGATGTGTTATAATAATCACTTCAATGGTTATACTCTGTGCCAAATGTTAAGGTATTTAGGATTAGTTTGGAATTGAGGTTGGGTTCTGGAAAAATTTGGTTTGGAAGAAGTGCTTCTGGAAAGTGCTTTTTAAAATTATGGTAGAAAAATGTAATTAATGTTTGGTATTGTTGTAGAAAATGTGGTAGAGAGATATAATGTCTAAAAATGGTACTGTAAACAAGGGTTTTTAGATGTAGAGTGAGGCAACGTTACAAACAGATAAGAATTCACAGGAGGTGGCAGGGAGGAAGGCCGGAGCAGTTCCTTGATGATGAGTGCGCGGTGGCAGGCGGTGTTGATAGTGGTTGTTTACGGTATTGGTAGTTTCTTTGGGCCAGAGAGCTTTTTTAAGAGAATAAAGTCTATGTATGCTGTGGATAATGGAAGAATGATTAACCTTTTTCTCAGTCGTCTAAGGGTCTTATTTATACCCTTAATTTTAGTAAGTAACTACCCAACGTTCTTATTTTGAGATCGTGGGTTCATGGGTAACCGTTTATGGGTATGAGTATTTATCGTGTATAGTATATATTAGGTGAGTATGGAAGGCCTCACTTGGTTGGGTGAGTATTGTACTGGGTGAGTGTGGCTTTGTAAGTGAGTATTACACCAAGTGAGTATGGTACCAAGTGAGTATTTTTGTAGGGTGAGTAGGGTAGGAACACGTCACTCTCATCAGGAAAAGGTTCAGTAGTACTCTCAACTTGCCTCCTAGCCTGAGCCTCCAAGCCAGCTCCCCTGTACATCCCAATTGGACTAGACCATGAACCCTGCCACGTGTTCAAAGTCTAACCCTTATATTATTACTAGTAAATACACGTGCGATGCACGTATGTTAATGATAAAACATAAGAATAATTGAATTAAAATAATATAAATAAATAGATTTAATAAATAGAATATTAATTTGTAATATAACATGATTTTGTTATAAATCATATTAAATAAAAAAATCCAAATCCAGATGAATATTAGTATATAATAAATAGTATATGCTTAATAGTCATAAAAATAAAGTTCTCATTTCAATCTTTCTGTACTTCAATCTTTTTGTCGACAGTATTTTGTAAGTTCACCAAAGTTCGTACTCTTCATCATCAAGTAAATATTATCAATTCCCTAATCAAAATTTATTGGAAAAAAAATTATAGTACTAATAAAATTCAATAAGCTTACATATATCCTTAGTAATTCAATAACCTTACACCAACATAATTAGTATCCTTTGATCTATAATGAAGGTTATGACATTTTTTACCCCTTAATCTCCCCACTTCATTTACAAAACAAAATTTAAAACACAACATTTTTTTCAACCAATCTTATAGTTATAGGTGAAATAAATTGAATATTTAGATAATAAATACTAATAACAAATTCCATAAACTTACATTTTTAGTAATTATAGTAAATGTATAGCAATGAAAGTTAACAATCTTACTATACAAGGTTGCACAAAATGCTACACAAATTGTCAAAAATGATACAATTTTATCAATAGTTTCAATACCATTCTTTAGCTAATTTAATTTGTAACCTTACATTAGTTACCAATTTTCTTATATAAGATTATCAAAAAATTGTAGAAGTTATCAAAAAATTAAGATGCAATCAACAAATTTAATAATGATATGAATCCTTAATAAAATTATGTACATTTCATCAATAAAGAGGCTATTGTTTTCTTATCAAAAATTATATTAAAAAAACTATTTTAGTTATCAAAGAAGTTATGATATTTTCTTCAAAAAAAAAAGTTTTGATATTATCAACAAATTAAGTAATCTTATACCCTTAGTAATTTTGAAGCATTTTGTTAATAATGACGGGTGTTAATTCTTTTATCTAATGTCTCAATAACCAAAAATATTATATATACAGGTTATAAAAAAAAAGTTAGGATATAAAAAGCAGTTCAACAACCTTAAATCCTTAGTAAATTAAGTAACCTTTCAAAAAAGAAGAAGAAGATGAAGAATTATCAATTTTCTTATCAAAATAAACTATAATGCTTTCCACAAACTTAGTAGTAACTTTTTTTTTTGTAAAATTGAATATTACCAATATTTTTATTTAAAAGTTACAAAAACATTTTTAAATAGTGTTATCTACAGTAACCTTATATCCTATAACCATTTTGATAGCATTTAAAAAATGTTTAACTTTTTAGTCACCAATTTTTTTATCTAAGATTTTTAAAAAGGCTATAAAGGTTATAAAAAAGGCATGATACTATCAACATATTCAAATACTTTACATATCTAGCTATATTAATAATGTTTTATTACTAATGAATGTTACCAATTATGACTAAATTGAAGTAAAAAAGTAGAGAGACAAAGACCATATATAGAAAATTAAAAGTAAGGGACTTAAAATTTTTAATTAAAATTAATTGAATACTCATCTCTTAATTGACTAAATAGAAGCAAAAACGTATGACTAAATTGAAGCAAAAAGGTAGAAAGACAAAGACCATATATAGAAAATCAAAAGTAAGTGACTTAAAATTTTTTAATTAAATTAATTAAATACTCATCAACGTAATTAATACTAATTTCTCCTTTCCAATATTTTCCTAAAAAAATAACTTCAAAAGATTTATTTAATTTTTTTCCTTTAATATGTAAAAGTTTTATGAATTACAAAATTTCCAATATTTTTTCAT
>AWUE01020371.1:0-63420 GCA_001974825.2 Corchorus olitorius | reverse complement strand
ACGAAAAAAAATAATATATCAAGTAAAAAAAGTAGTTGATATCAACGGTTTGAATAAAAAAGATGTAAAAATCTATCACGAGGACTACCATATACGAATTCATTCCAAAAGGTTTTCAAAACCGGTTTAATAGGTTAAATTTTTTAAATAGATATTACATCCAATGGTCAGCATTGAATGGGAGCATCACATTGAAAAGTGGGAGCATCACAATGGAAGTACCGAAGTCTACACCTTATAACAAATAGCACAACAATTTTATCTATACAGTGAGATGAAATCACAATTATCTAGAAAAGCAAACAGAGCAATAATGCAGAGTGATCTGTTTTGTTAGACATTGCCTAACCAAGCAAGCGATTCAGTCAACTAATTTGCAGGTATTCATCAATTAAATGTTCAGACTCTTCAGAAGAAGCAATAAGCACATAATAAAATAGAGGTTCTAAGCATAGCAAAATAAGCTCAATTTATTAGCAAAATTCTGATCCTTAAAAAACAGATTAAGCTTCAATAGAAAAAGATAGATCAATTTTCTCATCATCATCATCAGAATTCAAACCAATGTAACTACCATCCCACTACTAAAAACGAAAATGCAAAGTAAATCAATCGAGAACAACTAATTTCTGGTACTCTTCACCAGAAATGGCAGCTTCCATGACAGCTTCAGGGTTTATATCTCCATCTTGATCCAAAAACATCTTTAGCAAATTCTTTGAAAACCCACTAACCAAAGCCACCCCATTTTGAGTTCCAGGCACTGGTGTAGCCTGGGAATCTCTCAAATTCCAAAACACAATTTGTGGAACCGATTCGCCATACCCTTTATCAGTAAACTTCCTCACTATAACTTGATAGTCAGTCTCCCAACGCCTGGATGTTGAAGCTTGATCAAACTCCATGTCACTAAACACAAACAGCCTCTTGATCATTTGCTCGGGCTTCAGTTTACCTTTGACAGCAACATCCAGGATAAGGTCGAACACCTTCTGAAAATTAGTGTTCATGCCCCAATCCATGCGCCTAACAAAATTTGTTTTTTCCCTCAAATTTCTACCTTGCACCATTTGAAGTTGGGGTTTTGCGCTGAAAGTGATCAGCTTCCCTTTCCAGGGCTCCTCGCTTAGTTCCGAGACCAAAACTCCCAAAGCAACAGAAACTTCCATGGGAGTCCCAGACATGCTTCCAGAAACATCGCAAATGGCCATGCAGTTTCTAAGCTTACCCTTTTGCAGCAAATCATTAACCATTCTCTCCCATTGAAGCTCTGCAACTTCTCCACCATCTGAATCATTCAAAGAAGCAATGATTTCATGGGGAAGCAATGCACCAGCAGCAATGGTGGATTTCCCAGTTTTCACATCTTCCAAATACTTGGAAAATCTCTCCTTATCATGCTGTAAGAATTTTTCCTTGTAAAACTTCATTGCTACAGAGGCTACCCTGTTGTAAGGAATTAAATCCCATCTGTTTGCACCAATATAAACCTCTGGCAATTCCAGAACTTTGTGAAGCGGCACCAAAACTTCTTTCCTCAACCTGTCACGAACCCTATAAGCATAATGTGCTTCTTCCATGGATTCATATTCGGGATAATTCTCTCGAGGGAATATCTTTTTGGCAACACCCTCACAGAGCAGAGTGGATTTGTCAAAGGCAGAGTCAACGGAAGGGCACCATTTAGCAGCAAGACCGATTTTCCTTAATTGACCAGTTTTCATGGATTCTAGATCTATCTTCAGACACTCAGCGAAAACATCGGTAATACGCTCATACAAGAATCTGAAATCAGGGTCACGCGAGTACCTTTCGATAGCCTTTTTGGCCATAGCAATCTTCTTCTCCTTCCTCAAAGCACTCGCCTTTTCCTTCTCAATCCTGTTCCTTTCAAGGGAATTCAAAATTCTAACTTCTTTGGGTTCCTTTGCCACCTTTTTCTTCTTCTGGGTTTTTCTTTGCGAATCGTGGCGGTTGAAGATGGAGGGTCTCCTGGTACTGATTCTTCTCTTGACACCGCGTTTTCTCTGGTTCCACTCCTGCTTTCGAGTTTTCCTTATGTCTTGACCCTCAAGCAACCGGTAAAGCATCTCAGGAAGATCCTTGAAACACCCAAATTCAGCCAAGGAATCCAAATTGCAGGCTAGGGTTTTGGGATGGTTCTGGTGTAACCAAAACGCTGCAGTGAAAAACCCTTCCTTGTCGGATTTGCCAGTGCCTCGAACCCCACGGAGGTTGCAGATGAGTTTGAGGGTGGTCAAGGGGTTGTGCTTCCAGGCAAGGCGGAGCCTTTCTTTGAGAGACTCCGGCGGGGTATCAGGGACGACATGGAAGAAGAAATCGAGGCAAGGGTTGCCGGAGGCAAGAAAAGTGGCGGAGTGATTTTCAGTATAGCCCATGGGAGGTTTGACAGGTTTGATATTGGCTTCATTGAAATTCGATACAATGAGATCCATGAAAGGGTCAGATGGAGTTTGGGACTGTGGCTTTGATGGTGGGGTTGGGCGGTGGAGCTCTGGTGGACCGAGGAGAGATGGAGGAGCCATTGTTAATCTGGCTAAAGGTTTAGGATTCGAAAATAGGCGGAAGAAGGGAAGTTTATAGGTTGATTATTATGAGATTCGAGAGATAGGGTTTTGATGAAAACCGCTTGATTTATGTATTTATACCCGGTGCTCTGCCTTGGCCACCAAGCATACGAAGTTACGTTAATCCCATCTTTTCAGTGATTTTTAATTCCAATTTGACACTTACTATCTTTTCGGATTTAAGAAGCAGTCATAGACTTGCACTCCACTCTTACAATATTCAACTTTTATTATATCTGGCCAAACAATGTTCAGTTTTAATATTTTTAAATATATATAATTAATAATTACTTTGTATTCATAATTCATAAAATAAAAGAATCATATCATATCATATCATATCATATATAAATATTTGATATTAATATATAATTAATAGTTGAATTTCATTTGTGATAGTGGGATTGTTATTGTTTAGATAGTTGAGCATGTTGTAAACTGGTCAAATTTTGTCGGGGAATTTGTTCTGATATTGTTGATTTTCTAGTCATACAAGTCAGGTAAGTGATTAGAATTTATGGAATTTTCCTGAATTTCTGTGGAAAATAGTGAAATTTGAATAGTGGAAAAAGAACCGGAGAAGTTTCCCTTTTTTCACACACCTTGTTGTTTATGGGTCAAAGTAGTAGGTTGCTTGATAAGAAAGCAACTAAGGAAAAACGTATTAGCGCTGACTAGATTAAATATTTTAAGTTATCAAGGATTCAATGATTTTGAGGTTTGTACTTCTCAGATGGTAGTAATATGTTAAAATACATTCCAGTTTCCTATGATTACTTTTTATTCTACTTCAACTTTTTAAAAGTGTTATATCAAAACTTTATTTGTGACGATCAAAGTGTTAAATTGACATGGCTCATGGGTGGTACTTCAAAATCAAACAGCCATTTGAGGATAGCTTTCTCTAGAGTAAGTCATATACATGTTTCGTGCATTTTAATGGTAGGGTCAAAAAAGAAATAGCTGCTCTTGGTTTAATACTAGAAAGCACTTATTGAAAAATTTTCTGATTAAAGAACATTTGAAGATTCCCTTCTGTTTGCAAACGGTTCAACTTATTAAAAGCTTGGGGAGTGCAGTTTTAGAATTTTACAAACAGTTGAAAGTGTTTGTTGTCAAAAACTTAAACACTTTCAACTGTTTGTAAAATTCTCTTCTGGAGTTACAATATTTTCTCCAGATTTGAAAATGGCTGATGAATACAAGTTTGATCGATTGCGAGTTACGACATGGGAGACAGACCTGATTTGTCTAATTATAGACCAAGTTAGTTTACTCGCTTATTTGGAGTCATTCATCATGTAGTCAGTTGAGATGAAGCATTAGATATGATTTATCATCAAGGTTTTCAAAGACAAGAATGGGTTAATAAAATTTCTTGGATTCTCTGTTTGAAAGTTTTTGGCAACTCCTTATACCTTTTTATCTTCATTCGTGCATATACGTCAATATTCAACAGAGACTGAATTTTCAAGAAGAAATTCCCACTTTTTTTCATATGGATTTATGTTTAATGTTGAACTTAGCAGAATGTTGTCTGCTTATAAAATTTCCTTTAAATATATTTTATATATAATAAACTGAGAAGGAGAACCCGCTCTTTCCTCTGCAACTTCCTTGTATTAAAAATACTGTGCCTTTAATTCATAAAATTAAAGATAACAGAACACATGGTGTTTCCTATATTCATTGTCGGATATACAGATAAGAAATATTGTTAGAATAAAGGAGAGAATCTGTGCCACACAGGCTGAATTTCCAAGAACAAATTGCGTCTCCGAAAGTAGGTGTTCTAGTCTATTTAAGAGCACCAGCATTTCCGGCCTCAGAACAGCAATCTAAGCCAAATCATGTCTTCTTTTACATTTTTCACCATCTTAATGCTTATTGGGGTTTTCTTGTGATCATCATCTTCATCCAACTTTTCCTTCCATTTGTTCATTTATCGGTATCTTTTAGCATCACTTCTTTCGATGCCAATGCTAATAACATAATTTATGAAGGCGATGCCAAACCTTCACTTGGATCTATTGAACTCAACACCATAGATTATTCATGTCGTGTTGGTCGAGCTTTGTACTATGAGCCTATCCGACTATGGGACTCCTCAACCATGAAAGTTGCAGATTTCAGCACCCATTTCTCATTCACCATCAACACTAGAAATATAACTCCCTATGGCAATGGTTTTGCCTTTTTCCTTGCTCCTGTTACTCATCAAATACCCCTAAACTCAATGGGTGGATATCTTGGGTTACTAAATAGCACCAGCAGTACCAACTCTGCCGCGTCCCAAAATCACATCATAACAGTTGAGTTTGACAGCTACGTTAATCCGGATTGGGATCCCCCAACAGAACATGTTGGGATCAATAACAACTCGATGAGATCAGCTGTCTACGTCCCGTGGAACGCTGGCATGTACAGCAACCTAGTAGCTAATGTCTGGATCACTTACAATGCCACTGCTACAAACCTCAGTGTGTTCTGGACATATGATGAACATCCTGTTTTTGAAGGTAACTCTTCTCTGTCTTACAAGATTGATCTGATGAAGCATCTCCCGGAGTGGGTTAAAATTGGATTCTCAGCAGCTACAGGCCAGTATGCAGAGTATAACACCATTAATTCTTGGGAATTCACTTCGAATCTAGATGGAAGCAATGGAAGAAGGAGAAACAGAAAGACATATGTCTTTCTGCTTGTTGCAGCTTGTTCTGTCGCTCTAGTGTTTGGCCTAGCTATGGCAGCTTGGTTACTGATGAAGCGAACAAAGCCGGAACCTTGCAAAGATGATGATCATCCAAGCGGATCTGATCGCGTGCAACCACTTTTACCAATTGTATTTCCATACCAAGAACTATATGCAGCTACCAATGGCTTTGCAGTTGACAGAAGGTTAGGCGAAGGAGGATCTGCACATGTCTATAAAGGAGAATTGCCAGATAAAAGCTTAGTGGCTGTAAAAAGAATATTTGCAGACAAGAAATATTCCTTTGATAATGAACTTAACATTGCAAGCCGTTTAAAACATCGAAACCTGGTACCCTTCATAGGATGGTGTCGCGAAAATGATGAATTACTGATTGTCTATGAGTTCATGCCAAACGGTAGTCTTGCAGATCACATTTCTGAAAATATTGAAACCATACTTCCTTGGCATATTCGGTATAAGATAGTTGAGGACTTGCTGTATGGTATTCAGTATCTTCATCAAGGAACAGAGATTAGTGTCATCCATAGAGATATCAAGCCGGAAAACATACTGCTAGACAAATATTTCACTGCCAGACTTTGTGATTATGGGATTGCAAAGCTTACAAGCTTGAAGACGACGGAGTCATCAACAGGCCAAGGAACAGCTGGCTACCAAGCACCAGAATATTTGAACCAAAGCAGGGCTAGAAAAGAAGCAGACATGTATAGCTTTGGAATCGTTGCCATGGAAATTGCTTCAGGAAAGAGATCTGAAGGTAATCTTCCGGAATGGATCAGCGAGCTTCACGTTGCTGGCAAAATTACCAATGCAGCTGATGGCAGATTGCAGGGAGATTATGATAAAGATCAAATGGAGCGCTTGTTGAAGGTGGGACTACTGTGCACACATCATTCTGCCAGCGAAAGGCCAAATGTAGGGGAAGTGATTGAACTTCTTAAGCCGGGAACACCATTCCCGGAGGAATCCTCATCATTCCCAGCAGAAGAAGATGATGATCTTTCAGAGAATTTGGATGATCATTCCTTATTACAAATGCACACCTCACAGAGTGATAATCGCCGCTCATTAGAACTTGAAGCCTCAGATCAGAGAATGTTAATCCTCGAAACTCTTGAACCAAGACATAATACCCTATAATATTAATCACTACTTGACTTCTTCTTGTATACTTCTGCCTATGTTTTTCTCTCGGCCTAACTTTGTATTGTCCTTCTAAGTGAGCCACATATTATTGGAAGTTCAGTCCTGGAATTAAAAAATCATTTTCCAGTTCTAGTTTTCTTCGAGGTTGCAAAGATTGAAAGCTTGATGATCCTAGTTTACATTATACTTAAAGATTGCGAATGGACAGGTGCTATGGACAGGTGCTATCGGAATGTAGATTCAAGATTTTCTTAGCTGGGAGCTAAAATAGTCGAGCAGAATATGTAAATCCACAAGGTAATTAGTGGTAAGTTGCAATGGCATGCTTTCTGAAACCTCACAGGAGAAAACAAGGTAGAAACTTAACATGCTGATTGCTCTATGAAATAATCTTATAAAAATGTGTACATGAATATTGAATACAATAGAATTACCTCACCGACCCTAAGAATAATGTTGCTACATTTTATAATGTAAAAAAGGAATAGTAGAAGTAAGCCTACTATGAAGAATGCTAGAGCTGGAGCAAAAGAGTATAAAATCTCATTACCGTACGTTTTGACTGTGCAATAACTCTACCACAGCAGACACCACTCCCTTTCCTTCCACAGAAATATCAAATCCCGGTTCTCCAACCTTTCTGTTTAAAAGCTTGTCAAGTTCCCCACGCAATTTCTACATAATAAAAAAATATAATTAATAGATATAAATATATATCGTAAAACTTCTTGAATCTTCTATTGCTTGATCTAGATCCGGAAGATAAACATTTTTCCTTTTTTGGTCATGAAAGAAAGGCGTAAGATGCATTACCCTTATCAAGTCTATTACGCTCTTTGGTGCAGAGAAATGAAGGTACCCTCCAAGCATCTCAATACCCTCTCCAGTTTTGCTAGGAATAAGATTACCACCAAATAGAAGCAAAGCATAATCAGATATGTTTGTTGAGTCTCGTACGAAAATGCTCGTTGTTTTGACCTTTTCACTGTAAACTAAGTACGGCAGAGGGAATAGATGAACCCCTGCATTAACGGATGCAGGATGAATGTCAACTTTTCCGACTTCTTTAGTGTAGAATGCTGTACGCTTTCCCCTTCTTTTGCATTGTACGACATTTGGGTATAGCCCAGCACATAGGATCGCACATACCATCTCCAAATCATGGCTGTATTGATTGTAAGCCTGTAAAAAAGTATACATGGACCTTTAACTATTAAGCACAAATAAAAAGCTACCATTTTTGAAGATAAAAACTAACAATGGGTAAACAAAAACATCATAAATCAAAATATGGCGAGGGATGCTTGAAAAAGGACATATAGGCAAAGCTGCAAAATAGAGAAGGAAAAGGAAAGGGGGACATGAAGAAGGTCTGTGTGAGACAAAAAAAATCAGGCAAGATAAAATGCTTACACTAGCACCCCGTGATTTGTCTACAAAGCCTATGTCTGATAACAGATCAATAAATTGATTTCTCATATCATCCATCATCTGCAATGTCACCGGGGATAAAAAATTTTCCCAACAATATGCTCTTTCTCTCCCATTACGTTTTGCATCTCTATATCCTTCAAAAGCTTTAAGAAGTGCTATGTGGTCACTACATCAAAAATGTTAAGATTTTCCAGTTAGTAACAGGACGAAAATCAATCTTAATTTGCAATTAAAAAAGGCAAGGATGACTTAGCATGTAGACCAAACCTGCAAGAATCACCAGCAAAGGATCTTTTTGCTGCATCAGCTTCCTCTTTACTATTTATTGGAAGGACAAATGGGTTGCGATGTGCAAGAGCAGCTGCAATTGTCAAAGCTGGATTCAAGCATTGAAAAATAGCCCCCATTAGAAGCATCTTTCCAATGTTTGGGTCCACAGGTAAAGTGCAAAGATGGCGACCTGCAAAAGCACCAGTTCAAATAACAGTTGATGTCTCTAGATCTATTATATGATAGAGAACTATCCATAAAGAAAAAACATACCAAGTGGAGTAAGCTCCTCCGCATCATCCAAAGCTCCAATGGTTTTAAGGAGCTCAATTGCATTCTGAACTGCAAGAGGATCTGGGGGCTGAAGTGCCTTCGCCAAAAATGTTCCCACGGTTCCAAGCTGCAAGCTTTTGATATGAAGGCATAGTTCTTGCAATGGTGTCCGGAGAATTTCAGGTAACTGATACTCGAGCATTGCATCATGGATTACTTTTGGATACAGTCTGTAGCAAACTCCAGGTTGCACACGGCCAGCACGACCCCTTCTCTGAAATGATCCACGTCAGAAAAAGAAAAAACCATTGGAGCTTGTTTATAAGAAATACAAAGAAAAAACCACTGGTACTCGGTGAAACTGACCAAAACATGGAATAAATACAAAGAATTACCCATTAACTATAAGACTTTCTTTAATTTAATGATCACCTGATGTGCTGAAGCCTTCGAAATCCATGATGGTAACAGACATGCCAGCTTGTTTAGAGCATCATAACTTGTTTCCTTTGCCTTTCCACAGTCTATAACATACACAACATCATCTATGGTGATGCTACTTTCAGCAATATTTGTCGCCAGAACTATCTTTCTGAAAGATAGAGAAGCCAAGTTAGAATTCAAGAGATGAGATAGCAGAAGAACCAAAAGAAAAGGATTAAAGAAAAGTGAAACATTACTGAGCATCGTAAGCAGCTTATGAAAATCTACAGAAAAGAAATCTATGGACCATTGTATTGCAAGAATTTTGGGCCATGAATGAAGTAGAGTAGTCAGAATGGCACTTAGGTTACTAATTTCCACTTGGCAAAGGAAAGCCATATGTTCTGTCCAGAATTGAATTCTTACAGTAAAAGGCATGAAAATAGAAACATAGCTTTATATGATTTCAACCTAAAAAGAACTATCAATTAATTTGAATCTAAACCAAAAACTGAATGCATCTTTGCTTTGCAATCCATCTATCCATGCAAGGTTTTAACCTATTCAAACAATGATGTTTCAAACCTGACATATAATATGAGTAAAACTAACTACACGGATTTTTTAAGTCGAAAGAACAGTAATGAAACAGCGATTTTTTGAGTAGAACCTTAGATGCCAATCTCAGGGTAAATATCATTCCAATATTTCCCACATTGCACTGGAATATGATCCTTGCCTCAGGGCAATAAGATAGAAAGTAACATATTTATGCTTAGTTCTTAGAGGATGACTTGGTCATCCTACACTACAAACAATCTTACCAAAGAATAAGGACAGGACATATCATCATCGTAAGACAGTCAAGTTTAACAGTAGCAAAGTTATTTTCCCCCATTACTTAGCAATATATAGAACCATAAAAAATACACCTCAAAGAGAAAAAACCAATAATGTCAGTTGTGAAACCATACAATTTCAAACAACAAGAAATGCGGAACATAAAAAACAAAGGCCTACCGCTTGTTAGGGGGAGGACGGTCAAATATTTCACGTTGATTAATGGTCGGCATTGAACCATGCAAAGGAAGAACCAGAAACCTGCTACAATCCCCAAGAAAGCTGTTTACTTTGATCTTGTCAAGGAGCTTAGAAATGTCATCCCAGCCCGTGAGGAATACAAGGATCGCTCCATCACCTTCATGGCGACAAATATATTCAATCGAGGCCTCCACCTATAAATTTTAAAATTCCAAAAGCATGACATGATTAGACAACACTGCAACAAGCATAATAATAGCTTTAATTGTTACTTTGAAAGGGGTATAGTAAAAGCAACAAGTTATGTTCTTTCATTCATTCATTCTTTCTTTCTTTCTTTCTTTCTTTCTTTCTTTCTTTCTTTCTTTCTTTCTTTCTTTCTTTCTTTCTTTCTTTCTTTCTTTCTTTCTTTCTTTCTTCTCTCTCTATCTCTTGCTTTGGAAAAAGATACTCTGTTCACTTAACCATGAAATTGACAGGGCCCAAAAGAAAATCAAATTACATAGAATTCCCTTAAAATAAGCAAAAAAACAAAGTTAATTGAGCTGAACCCGTAAATTACATACCAGACCCAAATCCATCTGTGAACCAGACCATGCTTCAAGTGATTGTCTTGTAGATGCACTGTAATTCTTATAGTGAGAATCAATATCAATATCCTACATAAGAAAATGCCAAAATGTAATAAGTGTTAAGATGATTTTATGAATTAACTTCTGAATAACAGTAAGTAACTTATTCTCTATTTATTCATAGGGTACCTATTTTATTTCCCCAGATGAGAATAACATCTCTGGTTAATATATGGTAAACTGCTAATAACAGGAATATACTAAATTGTATTCAAAGAGAATGGGAGGAGTGGGGTAACACATTCAAAATGAAGCTAAAATGTGCACTGGCAACAAGCACATTTATCCCAAAAGTCTAATAAGGAAGCACAAAAAGGAGGCAGAACAGTGATACAATAGTTATTAATGGTGCTGTAGAATGTGCTGAAAAGGCATTAACTAAAGAACATGAGGTGCAGGTGTTAGATTTCAGCTCACTTGCCAATAAATCAAAGGTTATAATGGTTTTCAGACCATTCCTACAAGCACCCCCTTAACAATAACCTATGGTAATTTAATGGACTATTATTAACTCAGTTCCAACTTTCAATATTAACTATGATGTCAAGGAATTATTTTGGCAGAATGGTAATAATTGCAAGTGTCTATGGTCCCACTTTATTCGCAGCATAACTAGGTAATGACCCTTTGATTCTATTTGTTAATGATTTGCAAGCTATAAAGAACTTGATGATGATTGAATTTATCTTTCAAGACATGCCTCAAACATTGCTGTTAAATTATCTTTCTTCGAATCCAGCTCTTTCCTCCTCCTGCGTTGATTGCCCTGAAAATTTTCAAACTCTGATTTAATATTGTAGCGAGTTTTCTGCAGCACATCCTCCAGAAATAACTCCGCTACCGGAAAAGTCAACCCCTGCATAAAACAAAAGTAAATGACATTGTTAAAAGATATGTGCATACATTACATAACAGGGACACAGAACAGAAAACACTTATTCCAAACGCTATGAAACTTCAACACTGATTATACCGGTATATGGATGGTTGGAGCATTTCCAAAGTATTTGGAGAACAATTCAGCATTGATGGTAGCACTCATCAAAATAAGACGCAAGTCTGGACGCCGAGGAAGAAGGTCACGCAAAATTATTAAAAGGAAGTCCTCATTCAAGCCTCTTTCATGAATTTCATCCACGAGCAAATGGCTCACACCTTTTAAATATGGGTCCTGAACCTACAATTTCAATGGCCAAAAAGGAACGCCTACAATTTCAGAATAAATACAGGAATAAGAGAAAAAGATGTCATAGCAGGGAAACAAAAAGAATTAAGCACATATAGTAACTGGCAAAAGAAACAAATCAAGCTAAACATAAAGCTAAAAGATGCTCCATTGGCTCTTTAAGATCCCAAATATTTACTAGCATGATGCATTTCACTGAAGCAATTAATAGAACTTTTCAAAACAGAGAGAGAACTCTGCAGTTTGCTCACATCAAGACAAATGTAAAGCAATAAAATGTTCAAGCGTATTTTAAGCATTCCAAAAAGTTATCAGAAAGATGCATTGAACTGAATAAACCAAATAAATGTTTAGCAAGAGAGAAAACATTACATTTTCAGTGACAGGAAACTGAACACCAAATGAATTTACAAAATAAGAAAGCATAAAAGTTATGGCCCAGGTAAGAAATCTCATTTCTAGCCAAAAGAATCTTAAAATGCAATAGAGGACATAATCAGTTACCAACTGTCTGAGCAACACTCCGGTTGTGCAAAATAAGAGCCGTGTTTGAGCAGAGCGCTTTGACTCTAAACGTATCTGATAACCAACTGTTTCACCCAGACTCTCTCCCCTTTCTGAGGATATTCTAGCTGCAACAGATATGGCTGATATACGACGTGGCTGAGTACACATTATGTTACAATCAGCACCACGCAGAGATGATATCTCCTCTTCTAAAATAAATTGAGGTAGCTGTGTTGTTTTACCACAGCCTGTTTCTCCAGACACCACCAGAACCTGTTTAATTTGAATGAAAAAACAAAATCACAATAGCGTCTTAAGCTCTGCAAATTACACCAAGGAAATAAATAAACCTATATAGTTGTTCAAGTATTCAAATCTATCTTTGAAGTTTAAAAGAAAATTTTGCTAGCTTATGGTCATGGACCAATACAACAAATTTACAAGCATGTCTACAGAAAGCCTATAATTTTAGCATATGAACAGATTTTATTAACTTCAACTTACAGCATAGCATACCTAATTAACTAATGAATAACTCCAGAACACCAACTATTCAACTTTATAGAAGGACTTAAAAATCATATATGCAGAGAACAAGGAACTGAGGAAGACTCCTACTTTCTTCCCATTAACAGAGAATATCCCCATCTGAACTCCATTCACATTGATAGAAGCCAAATCTAAAGAATCAGCCAAACTGACACCCCCTCCTTCTCCCAAACTAATAGTACCTGACCAACAACTACTTTTCCCTAAAGCTGAATCATAAAGTATATATAGAGATATATAGGATTAGGATATAAAAGCATCCGTAGCTGAATCAAGGAATTGGTAGGACTCAATTCCTAGGAAGAAATCAAATTCTTTTGATTCTATGTGTAGGTAAGGAATAACAACACAAGCCTTTTTTTTTCTTTCAGAATCTTGAAAGGAAGGGAGGTTTTTCATTAAATAAATAGCACAAGTATAAAAATGTTTGAGCATTCTGTATGCGCTGTGAATATTTCTTGAAGTTCCATGTTTACACAAAAGCAATTGCAACTTTAAAAGAGCATCAAGTTGTCAACTTCCTTTATCTTGGTTTGGCATAATCAAGAATATCAAAGGTAGAGCTAGAGACACCTGAGAAAAGATTTATATTCTCCTAATTAATGAGAAATTGGGTTAAACAAAGCATTGGACCTGATTTTCAGTAACAGCTTTCAAAAAGTCAGCTTTCACTTTGAAAGCAGGTAGCTTTTCTCTGAATGACTGCATCACCTTCACACTGTTACTTGCCTGCAAGAGATTAAACAACATGAGAAAAATTTCAACCAGAGCAACTTGGACCATTGGGGATATGTGGATGTTAACATGTTCGAATGCACACCTTCGCATTTTCCTGCTTTTGCTTGAGTTCGGCACTGAGTTTTTCCTTCGCAGAATCTGTTTCAATGGTAGAGAAAGATTCAGTTGTTTTGACATCAGGCAATTGTTTTGTAGCTCCCCTACTGGACGCCACCCCAGAATCATCTGCCGACTTTGTGTCCCTTGAGCTATCCAAAAGATTTCCAATTCTCCTCTCAGTTTCTGTAGACATTCGAATCTGAAAAAGAGAGAGAGGGAGAAATTATATAAACATACTCAACAAAAATACAATAACATTACAAATATATGCTGCATTTCATTTACCTCCTTTTGTGTGGATCCATGACTTTCATCAAGATCTGCCCGATAATTTGGTAATGGAACTTTACTAACAACAAGAGCCTTCCCTTTATTATATGCATGGCTTTCTTTCCGCAAGTGCAAATCAAAAAAAGAAAAAAAAGTAAATTACCACTTTAACTTAGAACAATATGATTGAGAAAAATCACTTTCAAACCAAATACTACAATATTTCTCTGTGGCAATGGTACACTTACAAGTAAAGACCTAATTGGTAAGCCATGTCAGAAAGAACTTGCTGATCAGAACGGCTGAAATTTCGTTTAATTATCATCTCTTGCTCCCCTCCTTTTTTCATTTGATTTATCTTATCCCACCATTCAGCCTCGTCAAGAACTTCCATCTACACACATACACATGAGTACATTAGAAACGATAATAAAGTTCTCAGCTTGATCGTTACTTCTTTTTAGAGGGCCATTTTTACCTTCTAATAAAGTTACTACCAGAATACAAAAGCAAATGATGAAAAACCAAATTATATTTAATTTAAATTGAGCACATAAGTTAAATATTATTCCTTGACACTAATTCAAACACAATAAAACCATGAGTTTTGATCTCTAGAAAAATTTTAGTTTTTATAACTTTTAGTTAATCAAATTTATCAGTATTCACCTTTGCATCCAAATGCGCCAACAAAAAGAACAGCCAAACAGAGTTCAAGTATATCAAGAGGTAGAAATATCTATCAGCAGTAAAGAGTGAACCTTCATTGCACAATTTCAAACGGGAAAAACAAGTAAAAATATAGTTATTAGATACCTCAGCTGCCTTTTGACGGAGGCGCTCAGCACGCCAAACAGGGTCCCACCAGCGCTGCTCACCGCCACGTCCTCCTCCTCCGCGTCCGCCACCGCCACCTCGGCGCCCTCCGCCTCCGCGTCCGGAGTTGGGACCGCCGCCTCGACGGCCGCCTTGGTAGTTAGGGCGATAAGACATGGCGAATGAGGGGGAAATCTGTGGCGGATGAAAGGGAGAGATCAGCAGCGTAGGCGCGAGAAAGAGGCGTTTGGAAAAGGGAAGCAAACTGAAAGTGAAGTTAGAATTGTTAGCGCTAAGCAAGCGCAGGGACATGACACTTTATATATAAGGCAGACAGGTATGGAGTTATTATTACACACATACACATGGACCGCACTTCACTTGCACTGTGGGAAGTGGGCGGTGGTGGGTTGTTTGGTTTGGTTTATTGCCGTTCTTCAAGTGAAGAAGCCAAGTGAGTAACGGACCAACCAAACCAACGGTATTGTTAGAACTTAGACGTGCGTTACAATTTCTCATTTTTTTGGCTCAATTTGGTACAAGATACTCACAAATTATACACTAGCCTATATTGCAGATGTACATTAATCAAAGTTTCCTATATGATATTTCTACATGTTAAGTAATCGAAATTATGAACTTATATAGTAGGAAAAAGAGAAATTATTAGTACAAATATGATACGGAATTTAGCTCATGATGATACTATGTAATTATGAATATCTATAATGTTACTTTGGAAACAATGTTGTTACTTTGGAAAAAATTCATTCTGTTACGATAATTATGTCATTAATAGTGTAAAACTAAAAATGCAATAACTGAAAAAACAGATGTCGAGAGAGCTTATTGCATTTCAGACGACTTAACTTCATATTATTTTAGGTTTAAAATGGTTATAGAACATCGAGAGATTTATATTAAAACTAAAAATGCAACAGAGGTTGAGGGAGAATTAGAGATACGATTTCTCTGATTCGAGAAGGTTGGGTTAAGGAAATTTAGCATATACTTAGAAAGGAGAGTAAATGTTTAAAAGGACTTTTTTTTGAATCTTTTTGTCTTTGTTTGAGTAAAATATAACTGATTTACTTACCATTCATGTGTAGCCCGTACTTTTCAATATCTTTATAAAAAAACAAATTTTAAATATAAACATTATCATAGTTTTATCATTTATGTTGAATTATACCTTTAAGTGAGATGTTAAAGATTAAAATTCATTTGAGAAATATCTCAAAAAATTCATTTGGGAAAAGACTCGTTTGAATCTTCCTTACTTTCATTTCTTGAGCACTTTTTTTTGCTTCTCATTTCAAAATGTGTGTGGGTCAAAGTGCATACAAATAGAGCCATGCACCGACTAGTGCAGACAAACTTCAATGAATTTTGGAATAAGTCTTCCCATAATTTTCTAGATGGAAAAAACTACCCAATAAATACTTGTGTAGGTTGTGAATTAATTGCATATAATCAAATTTCAAACCGCCAACTAATAATCACCATCTTATAATTTCATTTTCCCTTCTCATGTTAAAATTAAAAATTCAAAATGTTAATGTCGACTCGTGTGACAAAACCTAAAACATGCCTACTAAAAATTAAAGCCAGCCACCGACTAATCCATTTACTCATTTGGGAATTTTTTTTTTGTTGGCCAACTCGTTTTTTTTTTTTTTTGGCCAAAGGCCAACTCGTTTGGGAATTGGGATCTTTCAAATGATTTTTTTTTTCTTTTTATTGGTTTTTCAATTTCAAAATTGAGCCCCAGGTTTTACGGGCTTCAAACCCATCAAAGTTGCCCATGGGCCATTACAGCCCGTCGCTTGATTAATGACAAAATTGGGCCGATAACCCAAGACTTCTTCCCACAAAGTCACATCACCATATTCCATTTCCTCTCCCAAACTTTAAACCTCCATTAAAATCAAGACATCAAACAGAAGAAGAAGATCCGATCGAAGAAGCTGAAAGAGAGGTAGCTACACCCCAAAGTCTCATTGCCGGCTCGACTTGCCAGCTCACCGGGTTCAATCAACTCGGAGGTTGAGAAATACGGCTACTCGGTCGTCAACAATTAGGGCAACCGAGAATCGGAAGAGAAAGAGAGTGAGAGATGGTGGATCCGGCGAACACGCCACTTGGCAAAATGTTATTGGAGGAGATCACTCCGGTGGTTATGGTACTCTGCACTCCACTTGTAGAAGAATCTTGCCTCAAGAATGGCCTCTCCTTCATTCAAATGCTCTCCCCTTTCTCCAATTTCACCAACATTGACGGTGATAATTCAAAACTCTTCTGTCTTTGAATTCTTATACGATAATTTATACGTACTTTTAGATTGTATTTTTGTGTACATGTGCGTTGAATTGTGAGGTCATGACCTTTTCTTTTAAAAATGTACTTATCTGAATTGTGGTGGCAGTGCCTGTACGGACGGCTAGTGATCAACCTTACCGGCTGCAGAAGTTCAAGTTGCGACTGTTTTATGCCTCTGATATTCGACAACCCAATCTCGAGGTAATTTCCTGTGAGGTTTCTGGTTTTTAGCTGAATAAATGTAGCATTGTTTTTCTTTTTACATTTTACTCATTTATTATTTTTGAGTAAATTCAATCTTTTATTTATTAATTAATCTATTTTTTGAGGAAGAATTCAATCTTTTATGATTATGAATTAAAAGGATAAGGAGAATTTGGTCAGTCTGAACATAAGAATCAGCAGCTTTAGTAGGCTAGTAGTTGAGTTAAAGCTAGAGAGAGCTATCTTAGCTTAAATATACCGGGACATTGGTTCCTACGCTTTGATAAATTGCTTTAGTATTGGAAGCTGTAATCCAGTTGATTTGTTTGTGGGAGTTATGTTGTACATTGCAAAATAAACAGAGTAGGAAAGGTGATGGGTTGTGGTTTTGATGAAATAAGAGTTGGTTGATTTGAACAAGCTCTGCATATGCATTTTCAATATTGTGATAAATTTGTTCGTTGTTTTCTTGGTGGTTTCTTTATGAAACTAAATTTTGATGCATTAGGCAGCAAAGAAGAGATTAAAGGAGGTTATTACCCAGGCAGGAGAGAAAGATTTTTCTGAAATGTCTTCAGATCCGGCTCAAGTTAGCGATCTTCTCTCTAGTAAGTTACATTCTGTTTTCAGAATTTTTGGTGGATATCATCATGCACAGTTTATTTTATCAATTTTATGAGCTTATTGTCTCTGTGCGGCTAGTTTTCATTTCTAACATACTATGGAGATTGTATGATCTCTGATCGTGCCCTTTTTCTTTCCATTTTTTTTTTTACTTTATGTAGCTGCTTTGATTTAGATATTGTGAATATTTTTTTGCAGGGCCTGAATCTGAAATTATACCCACATGGTTTCAGTTTTTCAACAAAGAGCTTGTACGTACTTTATCTTTTTCCGACCATGAAGCTTTTGATCATCCTGTGGCATGTAAGCTTTGGAAATTTAGTAGAGACCATTCTTTGTTTTCCCCCATTTGTATTAAGCTCTCTTTATCTTGTTTCTTCTGCTTATGGGATTCTCTTAATTGTTCATTCTACAGATGATATTGCATTCAGGTCTTGATTGTTTCATGTCCAAAATTGTTTGCAGGCCTTTTGGTTGTTTCTTCAAAGGATGAGGAACCCATAAACAGATTTGTAGACCTCTTTAACACCAACAAATTGCCCTCTCTTCTCAATGATGGTGCAATGGACCCGAAGATTTTGAAGCATTATCTACTGGTGCATGATAACCAGGATAGTGATTCAGAGAAGTATGCCACCCTTTCTTATCTTGCCATGTCTGAAATTGTTACATGCAAGCATTTAATATTGCTATAGTTACAGAAGGAGATGCTTGCCATTATAGTTTCTAACTTCATAGTTTTCTATTTTAAGCTGATGGATCAATTTGCAGATATTTGTTTTCCTCACTTTTCTTACTAGGAAATGTAGAGGACTGCATGTAAGGCTTGTGATAAATTTAAGCTGCAACTAATTAAACATATTATATATATAAACCAGCTGTAAGTATTAAGATGTTGAGACCAGCTGGAGAACAGGCAAGAACCTGAGTTTGAATAGCAAAACCTGAAAAAAAGATATGCTCCATCATATGTGAAGAAACCTAGTTTATATAAAGTTCCTACTCATGGAATATGATAAATGATTTTGGTAGAAACATTTTCCAAGTTGTAGGAAATAAAATATTACTATATGAAATACGAAACAGATTGAGCTTTTGCTGAGGATGAGAAAAGCCTATTCTGTGTGATTGTGAGATCATTTTGATAATATTGATCAATTAAAGGAAGCTAATGACCTGATATAGCATAGTTAATAATATGTATATTTCAGTTAGTTAAAGCAGATTTTATTTGAGGAAAGTGAATGCATTCTACAGTCTTCAACAATTGAAACTTGAAAACTGCTATAATTTCTTTTATGTTTGCAGGGCTACAAAACTTTTGACTGAGATGAAAAATACATTTGGCCCGAATGACTGTCAATTACTTTGTATTAATTCTTCTCAAGATGGGCAGATCCATCATGAAGAGAACCCTTGGGCTCCTTTTGTGAGTTTCTTGACTTTAAGGGATTATTATCATTCAGTTATTTACTTACTTATAGTAAAATATAGGTGAACCTTGGTTTAAGGTACACAAAAAAGTTTCCATAAAGTTAGTCTAATTGCTTTAATTTATGTACTTTTGTGACAGAAATCTGATGCATTACCTTCCGATAATATTGGTTGTTTCCTCAATATTGATGACCTTAATGAGGTAACTTTCTCACTTGATCTGATATTGGAAAATATTGTCTGTAATTCTACTTATGCTTAATCATATGGGAACAGATAAAAGATCTCATGCAAGAATTGTCATCTAAACACATCATTCCATACATGGAACAAAAGATACGTGTACTGAACCAACAGGTATACTAAATGCAACATTTGTTCTGTGTTATAACTTCTGATTTCGCATATGTTTTTTGTCGTTTTTTGTTTCTTAATTATTTTTCCTGTCCTTAGTCCTCTTGTCACATTTTAATGCAATTAGGTTTCTGCTACAAGGAAAGGTTTTAAGAATCAGATCAAAAACTTATGGTGGAGAAAAGGGAAAGAAGATGCTTTAGATTCCCCAGATGGTCCTGTGTAAGTGTAGCTGTTCCTTCATCAAATTCATATCTGTTTATCATTTCTTCTTGAGTTATCCTAATTTACTTAATCTTCACTGTTCATAGGTATACCTTTAGCTCGGTTGAATCTCAGATTAGAATTTTGGGTGACTTTGCTTTCATGTTACGAGACTATGAACTTGCATTGTCGAACTATCGCCTAATTTCCACTGATTACAAGCTAGATAAAGCCTGGAAGCGTTATGCTGGTGTGCAGGTTGCTTCAAATAATCCTTTTTTGTTTCCTTTTCTTTTTTCCCTCTCAAATATGACATTTTATTTTAATCTTCATTCTCCACTTCCATTTAATTTTCCTTTTTCTTTGATTTGGAGTTTGCATATTTAAATTAAAGGAGAGTATATATTTCTGTTCATGCCATGGGCGTAAATCTCATGAAATTTTCTACAGTAATTTTGGCATTATTCTGCATAATTGTCTGGCCTATTTTTTAGCTATCTTATTATTTATTGACCATTCCTTCAGGAGATGATGGGGCTTACATACTTCTTGCTTGATCAGTCGAGAAAAGAAGCAGAGTACTGCATGGAAAATGCTTTTAATACTTATATAGTATGTATAGTTCTTGACTCCTTTCTTATTTTCTTGTAATTGTTTTAGTCCTTGAAACTGAATAGGTTTGTTAGATAAGGTTTATGAGAATTTTACTGGTAGCTTCCTTCAAGTAACCTTTACTTTTACAACATGATTCAAATCATGCAATCCATTGATTTTTAGGCTTAAGAGATATAATTGATTAATTAATGTCTATTTTGAACAGTAGATATTGCAGAACAGAAATGAACTAATCCTGGATATCATCATTTGTGCTATTTGTTGGAATGACCCTGTTTATTATAGCTGTTTCTGCCATCATCACCAAGATATCTATAACATCCATATCACTATTGATAAGATGGGGAAAGGTGCATTTATGATGAACATTAGGCTTGAGCTTTAAATGCAAAATCTGCATCTGCTGAGATTAAAGGAGTTATTATGTGAATCAAATAGGAAATGTTTGGTAAATATAAATTTTTGTGCGTGTGAGTTTGTGGTGTTTGAAAATTGGTGGCAATAACTCGGTCAGATAAATGTTGACAGAACAGCTGAGATTGGTGAAGTTATTATGTGATTAACATAAGGTTACTTACACTAGGCTTGGATTCAATATGAGGGAAGGTAAAGAAAAGGAAAGGAAGGGTTCATTCTTGTTTGGATTAGCTAAAATTAGCTTCAGGAAGGAAGGGGAGGGGCGTTGGAGAACCCTTGTTTCGTTAAACAGTGGAAGGGAAGGGGAAGGAAACAGTATAAAGTGTTTAATCTATTATACCCATTCTGTAAGTAATATGTCAAATAAATAGAGGTTATTTTAGACATTTCATAAATCATTTCTTTTAGCTTCTCTCTCCTACCCTGGCACCCCAGATTGGGGTTCTTGAAAAGGTGGGAATATAAGGGTTTGTGAGGGCCATGAATCAACCATTCAACAACCCTTATTCAAATTGAAAAATGTATCCCAAAAAGATAATGGTTCCCATCAACCCTCCTTTTCCCTCCCATCCCCTCAATCCAAACATAGTGTTAGTGAAGTCTTCTATATGTGATTTTCTGGTGGATGAAAATTGATGGCTTGCAATAGCTTGGTCAAATAAAATATTGTTTCCTCCATAATCCAAGGGTAAACTTAATAGCTTCTCAGACAGAAATTTTTGGTACTATCACTAGTATCCTTCATTGTTCTTATCCTATATACTATACTAATATGTGACTTAAAAGGTTGTGATTCTTTTATTTTTTTATTTTTTCTATAATGAGCTGCAAGTCTTATTTTGGTTCGTTCAAGTAATTAGGACCAGTTTTGTGATAGCTATAAGTGGCTTTTATGAAGTGATTTATATTGTGTAGCAAATTCTAGTCGAGTTATAATCTATTTGGTATGATATTCTTTTCTTTCTTTATTCAATTCATGAAGAAACTTGGGCCAGCTGGTCAGCAAAATGCTATCAGATGTGGTCTTTGGTGGGTAGAGATGCTGAAGACAAGAGATCAGGTCAAAGAAGCTGCCACTGTTTATTTCCGCATTTGTAGTGAGGTAAGTTCTATATCAGGGAGTTGCTTTGGATCAGTGCTTATTAGCTGTTGCTCACACCCTTCACAATTTCCCTCCTTAGGATCCTTTACATTCGGCTGTGATGCTTGAACAAGCATCTTTTTGCTACTTGTTGTCAAAGCCACCAATGCTGCATAAATATGGATTTCATCTCGTTCTCTCTGGTGATCATTATAAAAAATGTGATCAGGTATTGAAATCCCTAAGGTATTGTGATAATATACCAAGTCTTCCATATTCTAATATTTTATACTTATTCTTCAGATTAAACACGCAATTCGCACCTATAGAAATGCTGTTTCTGTTTATAAAGGAACCACATGGAGCCTTATCAAAGACCATGTTTATTTCCACATTGGACAGTAAGCTATATACCCAGTGCAGCTTAATCCTATATGAGTGTTATGATATCAGAATTTTTTATGTGGAATATTGCTTATAAATTTTCTTGATATAGGTGGTATGGTTTTCTTGGCATGTATGATATTGCTGTCTCTCATATGTTGGAGGTCTTAGCCAGCAGTCATCAGTCGAAGAAAACACAGGAACTATTTCTGAGAGATTTTCTTCAGACTGTTCAGGTTGATCACAAGTGCTAATTAAATTTCCGTTGTGCATTGAAATAAAATAGGAGCTTCTTAGATCATACAAAGTTTACCCTTGTTTTGAATAGTGGCTTGTCTAATTAGTTTGTGTTCTGCAAGTTTAATGGGGCTGCCTAATTACTTTTTTTTTTTTCTTGGATGATATAGAAATCTGGGAAGACATTTGAGGTATTGAAACTTCAGTTGCCTGTTATCAGCAGCTCATCAATTAAGGTCATATTTGAAGATCATCGAACTTATGCATCTGCTGCAGCTGTAAGTTGAATTATTATAGCTTGTTATCTCATATCTGATGTTATAACTTTTACTGTCTAACGTCCTTGAAATGCCTCCTTCAAGCTTTGATCAATTTCCTCTGTTCTTATGTCAGTTGTAATTGATTGATTGTATATTTATGTATACATGCAAAATAATTCATGCATTTGTTATAAGGTGATTCAGTTGATGTTGGATTGATTATCTTTTGAGCCATATTTTCATGTAAAATAGTAAATTGTTTTCAGGATGTATATGATGAATAACTATATATTTGCTAACATGTGACTACCAAAGCATTGCTTGTTTGAATTTTGTACATTTTTTTGGTTCAGTTTTTTTCATGATTGTGATATTTGTATGGAATTAATGTAGCCAATTTTAAACATCAGCAAGATATGTTTGCTCTGATTCATTAATATGCTTAAGGAAAATGTTTCAAAAGTGTTTTGGATAATTTGTTAATGACATCTTAATTTCTCTTTTCAGGCTAGTGTCAGAGAAAGAATATGGCGTTCATTGGAGGAGGACATGATCCCATCATTGTCTACTGCCAGGACCAACTGGCTAGAGTTGCAATCAAAGCTTATACCAAAAAAATATAAAGAATCAAATATTTGTGTGGCAGGAGGTATGAAGTTGTTTGTATACATGCCATTAATTTTGTTTTCTAGGACAAAGAATTATTCACATTCTGTCTTAGGATTCTGTCAAGGCAAACAGTTAGAAGGTTTTTGGCTGGTGTCTGATCACATTTGGCTATTTTCTCTTCAGAGACAGCATTATATAGACAGTTACCAGTGAGGTCATATTCATTGTTTATTGTTCCTAATTTAACTTCATAGACCGAAAGCGAAACCAGAATACGGCCTAGTACCATGTACTTCAAAAATTTGAGCCCAAGTTCTTTAATGACTTATGCAATCCTCTTCTGCATCTCTATCCTGTCTGTTGTAGTACTCTCTATTTAGTGGTTAATCTGCAAAAGATCTGTCACTCCCTTTGCAGCTAGAAGAGTTCAAGTTCACTTGCTTTGTTAATTTGATCTTCTTTGTGATATGACAAAAATGTAGGATTTTTTTTTTTTTTTAGTTTCAGTTATTGAGAGGTTTTTGAAAATGAAAGGGGACTAGGATGCATGTCTTGTGTGGGTCTGGCAGGGACATGATTGCTTAAGTTCATCAACCTAAGGAAAATATTTCCTTAGCTTGTAAGAAACTTATGGAAAGTAGTTTATTGTGATTGGGATTGGAGAATGACAGCCAATTTTTCACGTTAGGCTCAGCTGGTCAGTAATTGATCAGATAGTAGTTTATTATGATATAGAAGGGAGAATGATAACCAAATTTGTTATTTCCTACCACCATATATAGCTGCACGATTATCTCTTGCTTTTATTGTGTTGTTATGGCTGTTTATTAACTTTGATGTCGACAACCAGTATGATGCAAAACATGTATGCATGTCTCTCTCTCTCTCTCTATTTGTCATGATTTGGTTACTTTGCTATAATTATGATGTTTTCATGCTGGTTGTACTCTAGGAGATTCTTCTGGCATATCCTACAGTTTCTTATTTTCATGGGAATGGATTCTTTAATATGAGGTTTAGTGACATGGATCTTTTTAATCTTTGAAGTGTGACTTGATATTATGTTTAAAAAGTAGATTGAACAGAATTGATTCATCTATTCTACAGGCAGTGAATGAGAAATTTCAAGAACTTCTATTCAATTAGATGTTCTGTACTAATGCTTTCCTAGCATAGCATCAAGGCTTTTGCATTGTTGTGAAGTAATCTTAGATTCCATTCCTACTCGGTTGAAGTCTCTAAGTTTAACTATTAGAAATTTAAATGGGCATTTAGTAGATAACTACGTAGAAAATGCAAAACCTTGTACTTCACTGTTACATTATTCAATCATTTTTTATATATATATATTCTTCTTAATCTGATTGCAGAAGCAATAAAAGTGGGTATTGAATTTAAAAACCCTCTGCACATCCCTATCTCTATCTCAAGTGTTTCTTTGATATGTGAGCTTTCTCCAAATCCTGAAGAAAGGAACTCTGGCAAGTTATTGCAGTCTTTTACCTTTTTCCTTTGGTTTTTGTTATGTTCTTCAACTTATTTAATGTGGATTAAGTTGTTTTGTCAATTCATCATTTTTCATGCAGATGAAAATAGTTCAAACTTGGAGCTCCCGAATGATGAAAACGAAACATCAACCTCCTCTAGGTATGTATGTGTTGTGTCTGTCATATACATGCATACAAATATATTCAATCCACTGAAAAACTATGTATGTCTGTATGTATATCTTGCATGTAATAGTGCGTGCGTGAATGTCGTGTATGCATGTATTTTCAATTTTCTTCAGGTCAGGAGATTCCACTGCTATTCCTGTACAATGTATTACTGCTGATATAGGTGTTTGTGTGTTGATTGCAGGGATATTAACTCATCTTTCATTTTGTCTGAGGTTGACATTTCATTAGAAGGGGGTGAAACAACCTTGGTGCGTATTTTACAGGAATAGATTTCTTTCTTTTTTTGGCCAAAACTACACTGTAATAGTTGATTAAATTCTAGATAGCATGCAGGTAGTGAATACTGAAACGATACGATAAAGAACAGTGATGTCACCTAATTGATTTTCTTCACTGTGATGTAGTGCAATTATTATTCTCTATGATTATCCAAGTTTTTTATTTGTTATATCCTTGTATTCAGGTGCAACCAACAGTAACTCCAACAGCAGAAGGGATTCTGAAAATTGTTGGTGTTAAATGGAAATTGTCAAGTTCAGTAGTAGGTTTTTATAATTTTGAGTCTAGCTCTGTGAACAAAAAAGTTGCAAAAGGAAGAAGGAAAGCTAGGCATCCTCCTGGTGACAATTTAAAGTTTATAGTGATCAAGGTGCATACTATTTCCCACTTTACCTGCCTCTACTGTGGGCTCTCTCTCTCTCTGCCATTGTGAAATATACCACGCATTTATTTTATGCTGCTTTTTGTTGAATGTAGAGTCTACCCAAGCTTGAGGGTAGAATCCATTCTTTACCAGGAAAAACATATACGGGAGACTTAAGGCATCTTGTCTTGGAATTAAGTAACCAATCAAAGGTTCCTGTTAAGGTATTTTTTTTACCCGTTTTAGTGTTATAATCTCTTACTGTACCCATTTATTGTTTTTTATCTCATAAATGTACATTCATGCTTGTGCTGTGTGTCTTTTCTATATAATGGAATAAGATACTATTCTTGGTTCTATAATGCGGATTATGACAATGTTACAACAGAACCTGAAGATGAAGATAAGCAATCCTAGATTTTTATATGCTGGGAATCAGAGGGAGTTGAATGTAGAATTCCCTGCTTGCTTAGAAAAGAAGACGAATGCTGAGCAAGGTGGTGGGCATACTAACAATAATGAAATGTTGCAGAATGTATTTGTCTTTCCCGAGGTCAGTTTGGAATCTTTCCCTTTGCATTCTTCATTGACAGTTTATATCAAGTTTTGTATTATTGCATCTTTTTTCGTTCATAAACTTTAAATTGTCTATATGCTTCAGGACATATCAGTGAAGGAGGAAACATCATTATCCTGGCCTCTTTGGTTTCATGCTGCTATTCCTGGAAATATTTCTTTGTACATTACAATATATTATGAAATGGAAGATGTATCAAACATCATGAAGTACCGCACTCTACGCATGCATTATAATTTGCAGGTACGTTCTTAATGGGAAAACATTGAGGGTTCATTGTTTGATTCTTGGCCCTTGCCTTTTGCTATATAAATTTCCATAAGCTCAATACATGAACGGTTTCTTTTAACTTTTTGTTTTGCATTTTGTTGTGATCTTGATCTATAAAGTAACAACAGAGATAAAAGTACAATCAGCAATGGTTGTATTCCATAGGCAATAAGTTGTGGCAAATTAGTAGGAAATATGCTATGAAGTTAAGTTGAGTAATTAGTATGTAAGTTGAGCGTTTGATGACTTCAATGTTTTCATTAGATATTTAACTCATATTTATCAATTATGTTTAAAGCTCTCTCTGTCTCTTCTTTCTTTTTTCTCCCTCCCTTTTTCTCTCTTCATTTTATTTTATATAAGTATCTTTTTCTAGGGTTGGTTCTTGGTGGATTCTTTTCCCCCTTTCCTCATTTAATTGTTATACCAATTATCATATGGGTGATGCTATGCTATCATATTCATTTTTGCCCCTATATGTATTAATTGGCTACCTAGCAAATTCTAATATACTCTTCATCTTTGTCAGGTTTTGCCATCATTGGATGTCTCGTTTGAACTTAGTCCTTGTCCATCACGATTGCAAGATTTCCTCTTGCGCATGGATGTTGTCAACAAGACCAGTTCTGAATGTTTCCAGGTTCATCAGCTGTCATCTGTTGGGAGGCAGTGGGAAATCTCCTTGCTTCAACCTGTTAATAGCATCCTACCTTCGCAATCATTATTTGCTGGTCAAGCACTGTCATGTTTCTTTATGCTTAAGGTTGGTACAACCATACAAGTACCTGGACCTCGGATTAATCATCTCAGAGAAAATTTTCTTTTCACTTTTAAAGTGGAAGGATAACTATTTGTGCCTTACCTGTGATCATAGTATTGTATTTTTACTGGGATAATTGCATGTGCTTGCTTATGTGGGCTTTGGCCTGGGGGAAGGAGGGTGAGGGTGCTTTATCATATATGGACCAGGTATCTATGGGACACTAGTAACCATAAAACCCGATGTTGTGCCTTTGAACCTGAGCCAAATTTAGTGCACATTGATAAACCTAAATACAGTAAAAAGATCATGCAAGTAGTAAACCTGGGCTGTATTGTAGTCGAGACTGCAGAAACATGGTGTTCTAACCTTGACCTCATAGATTGTGCTTAAGTTGCAATTTTGCTTTGTACGAGTTTTCAACCTTATTACCTGTTAGTGTCAGTAAGTATGCTATTGATCACATAGTAGCTTGTTAAAGTTGTGTTTATCCTCGTGAATTTTCTATTGCCAAATTATATTTGTTTGTTTCCTTCAGCCTCACCAGTTGACTAAATTTTAATATGATTTAGTTTTCACTTCAGGATCGCAGGAAGTCGTCAACTTCTGAAGACAGCATTCCCTCTCCTTCCCTTATTCAAAGTGATGTAACATTGGGCCCTCAGGGGAACAATGAAGCCCTCTTTGACGTATCTTGTTCACCTCTGGCCGATTTCCACAGTTGTGAAAGAATGCAGCAGGGAATGTCAGATCAGGTTGTTAACCTTCTTGCTCCTATCATGCCATTTGTATAGCAATTAGTTGGAAACGTCAATACTTAATTTGGATTTTTATGCGTCATCACTACCATTATAGTCCACATTTCTTCAGGTTATTTTGTCTCATATCTGTATGACCTCTTTATTCTTGGCCCTCAAATCTTATATTATGAATGATCATGATGTTGTTTTAATGATAACTAGAAAAACTTTAGTAATCATTTGTTGATTCTTTGGATCTAAACTACCCTGCTGATGTTTTAAGCTTTTATCTTTTTCATGGACCAGGGAGTTGAAAATAAAACCGATTTCATTTTCATATCTCAACTGGTGAAGGGTAATACTGATTCCGGTGGTCCTAGTACACCACTTCTCTTTTCTCATCATGCTTGCCGTTGCAGGTGAGACTCACGCAAACTTAATAGTTTTTAATGATAAGTAGTAGGTACCACTTATTCTGATGATTCTGTGGTTTTCTGTTTTGGCTTGTGGTTTCTTTTGCTAGTCTTTCGAGCATGAGTCCAGTATCATGGCTTGTCGATGGGCCTCAAACCATAGAACATGACTTCACAGCTTCTCTTTGTGAAGTAAAGTTGAGGATGACTATTTCCAACTCATCGGATTCTGTTGCATCTGTCCGTGTCAACACCTTTGATTCCCCCAGTAATGGCATCCAATCAAGTGATGTTGCTGGAACTCAGACTCAGACAGGCGTCTCTTCAGAAAACCAATCAGGTTGGTTTGATATTCCAGTGGTAAATGATATGAAAGTCATCACGTCTGATGCTCTTGCAACGCGTTTAGCAAAGTCATTGTCCATGGAAAGCGTCTCTCAGTTCATTTGGTCAGGGTCAAGCTCTACTAGAGTCGAACTTCAACCTAGGTCGACAGCTGAAATTCCTCTTCAGATATGTGTTTTTGCTCCTGGAATATATAATTTGTCAAACTATACTTTGAATTGGAATCTCATATCTACTAAAGATGAAGAAAATCAAGGAGAAGCAGACAAGTCTTGTGGAGTGTGCCAAGGATATCCCTATTATCTCACCGTGCTCCAATCTACTTGAAATGAAATCTTGCTTCATTTTTGGTTGTTGGTCAATTCTCTTCCCCTTTACCACAGAGATATATATTGGTTGTAGTAGTTATTGTAACATTCACTTGTAAATTATCGTTGCCTAAAATGTATAATTCTTGGTTTAATAGGGAATTTCAGAAAAGCTCAGTTAGGAGACGAAACATTCTTTTTGGTTTCCGGAAAACAATAAAGGGAAACAGGAAAAAAAAAGTGAATTTATTTTGTTATTACTTGATGTAAATGGACTCGGAATTTTTTGAATGGAGAAAATCAATTTACATAGTCTACAATATTCCTTGTCACATAAACCCGAGTTTATGTTAAATTGATGAATTTATGAGGATTGGGATTTAGGAATTACATTTCATATATATATATATACATAGTCCACTAGGCATTCCAATATGAGCCATAATTGAAGAATTTTGGCTTTTGGTTCCATTTCATATACTTCATCATTGCCTATTTCTCCTGCTTTCATTAGAGATAAAAGATAAAAATAAGTAGAAATTGACATAATAATACTCGTAATTAGTAAGACCAATGCAATATTTATGTTGTTAATTAATTAAACTTACCTAATAATGAAACGGTCACCTACTGCCCACATTTTTAATTTGTTCAGTTGGCTTGGGTCGTCACGTCACGTGCACCCAAAAATTCCGACGGGCAGACAGCACACGGAAGAAAATTAAATTAAGAGTTTTTTTTTTTTTTTTGACTTAGAAGAGAGCTGCTTCAATTAAAATTACTGGCAAAAAAAAAAAATTAAAGTAATCTCAAGTCAAAACTCAAAATAAGTAAGTAAATCAACGGGAAGGGAAAGGAAGCATCCTTTTACGGGTTGCGGCAATCTGTCTGCTACTGCTACTGCGCCAAAATCCACTTTTTGTCTCAATCTCAATCTCTTCCTTTTTATTAATCTTCTTTCGAATTTTGAAGACTCTCTTTCTCTCTTTTCTGCCAATTCTTGTTCTTCCAAAGGTAACTCGATCTCTCTCTATTTCTTATTTTATATAAACATATATATATCTGCCAATTCTATTTCTTATGTAATGTTAGCAGACGATAAATCTTTTAAACCCCTGAAATCCCTTTGCTAAGTTTTATCTTTTGCTTTTTATTTTTCCAGGTTTTTAATGGGATTTGGTTGTTTTAGATTTTTGTAAGCTGTTTTTTGACCTTTTGTTTGCACGGTGAATCAGAATGTTGAATAGTTTATATAGGATGGAAGTGGAATTGTGAAGTTTAGAATCATTGGGAAGAGTTCGGGGTTTTTGATTTAGATGGCATCTCCTCCATTTGAAGCGGAGGATCAGGTGGACGAGGACTTTTTTGATAAATTGGTCAATGATGATGATGACTTTGATTTTACTGTATCCAACCGTAGTTCTGTAGTCCAAGCTACTGATTCTGGTGAAGTGAAAGCCTTTTCTAATTTGACTATTAGTGAAACCACCCCTGCTGGAGTTGATTTTAGTTTTGAAGCAGAAAAGGAAACGGGGGCAGTTGGAGAAGATGGTGGTAATTCAGCATTATTGGATTCTAATGAGGATGTTCTGGTTGCTAATGAGAGCAGTTGTGCAGTACCTAGTAATGTAAGTGACTCTAGTGAAAAGGGGGCTGTTGTAGAACATGTTGGTATTTCGACATTAGTGCACGCTAATGAGGATGCTCTGGTAGCTGATGAGAGCTGTTCTGCAGTACCTAGTAATGCCATTGACTCTAGTGAAAAGGGGGCAATTGGAGAACATGGCGGTGTTTCGACATTATTACATGGTAGTGAGGATGTTCTGGTTGCTAATGAGAGCAGCTCTGCAGTACCTAGTAATGTAAATGAGTCTAGTGATAAGGGGATGGTTGAGGAAGGTTTGTTGGATAGTGGAACCAGTAAGATTGATAGTGTAGCTTCAGATAATGGTGTGAAAGAGGTCCAGTGGAGCTCGTTTAACTCTGACTCAAATGTTAACAGTGGTGGTGGATTTAGGACATACTCAGAATATTTTAATGATTTGGGGGATAATTCTGAAGACCCTTTTGCTGAAGTGGGGAATAAGGATGATTTAGCCACAGAATTTAATGCTACAGCTGGTGTATTGGAGAATTCAGTTTCTGATTTGGCTTCGTCTACTTATCTGGAAAACAATGATGTTCAATACTATGGTGTAGGATCAGAACAAAATGTTGATGGGCAAGATTTGAGCAATAGTCAGTACTGGGAAAATCCTTACCCAGGATGGAGGTATGACCCAAATACTGGGCAATGGTATCAAGTGGAGGGATATGATGCGAATGCAGCCACGAATTCACAGGAGAGTTGGGCTGTGACACAATCAGTTGGTGATGATCTTATTTCAAATCAAAAAGTGGATGGCCATTCTTTGCAGCAAACAGCTCAGTCTGTTATGGGAAATTTAGCTGAGGATTTTGGGAATTCCAATGAATCTAACTGGAATCAAATTTCACAAGGAAATGCAGAGTACCCTGCACATATGGTGTTTGATCCCCAGTACCCTGGGTGGTACTATGATACAATTGCCCAAGAATGGAAGATGTTGGAGTCTTACACTCCTGCTGCAGATCATTCAGCAACCATAGATTACAATCAGCAATATCAAAATAAGAATGTTGAAAGCTATGAGTCTCAAGCATTAGGTAGTCAAGACCATGTTATAAATCAAGGTGAATCTGCTAGCAACTGCCATCGGCAAAATTCAACTATTCTCCAAGCTTACTCGGTTTCCAACAGAGGAACAGAAGTTTCTTCTGAAACCAAGCAATTAGGAAACCTTTTTGGTTCTGTGGGTCTTGTAGATCATCCTGCACAGCCACAAAATGGTATTGAACCTTCTAGATCAATCGCTCAATATGACCAGCCAAGTCAAAGTTTTCTTAACAATGGTGAGGTTTCTCAGTTTCAAAGCCCTATTTCAGCTCATACTTTTCCCCAGTTTAATAATCAGACAATAGTTCAGCCAGACCAGCAGGTGCACTTCATGCCTGCTTCCGTTGAATCCCAGAAACCAGGAAATTATTCTCAACAGCCATTTCAATTTGGCACTTCATTTTCTCCTTCCCCTTATGAGGGAAGGTCTTCTGCTGGACGCCCTCCACATGCGTTAGTTACTTTTGGATTTGGTGGAAAACTTATTGTCATGAGAAACAATGATTTTTCTCCCACAAGCTCAGTATATGGAAGCCAGGTAAGTCATTTTTTTTTTTTTGCTTCATTTTGGGTAGTTCTAGTTTCCTCTTGGTTACAGTATCTGTGCACTGTGCTTCCGCTACTTTAGACATAAAGTTGGTTCTTTTTCTCTTATGAAGGGCTCTGTAGGAGGTGGGGTCAATGTACTCAATCTGATTGAAGTTGTCATGCACAACAGTGAAGCTCCAAGTTTTGGGTTTGGTGCCCATGATTACTTTCATAAATTGTGCTATGAATCTTTCCCTGGCCCTTTGGTTGGTGGGAATAGCGGAAATAAAGAGTTGTATAAGTGGATTGATGAAAGGATTGCGAGTTATGAATCTTCAAGCATGGGCTATAGTGGAGAAGTTTTGAGGTTGCTTTTCTCTTTGCTGAAAATTTCTTGTCAGCACTATGGAAAACTTCGGTCTCCTTTTGGCTCTGACCAAACTTTGAAGGTGAATTACTTTACTCCTAAGTGTTTGAACCCTTTTTCATGTTTCTATAATGATTGTATTTACTGCAGTTTTGTTTATGACAGGTTGAATGGATGTCATTATTGATTCACTTACTTTTTCCTTAATCACTTTCTCTGTTCCTTAAGCATTTGCACAAATACCTCTTCTTCTTCTTCTTCATTTATTATTTTTTAAATTTACTGATATATGCAGTTATATGACTGAGGATTTTTCCTACTAATATTATTTGTGGTGCTTCACTTATGAGGTTTTGATTTCTTCTTTGGACAAAAACATAAGCTTAAAAAAACATTCAATATCCTTCACTTTTTGCAGCAAGACCTCAATTTCAGCAACTATCTGATGGACATAATATTAAGCTCTGACCCTCTATAGTTCTTTTGTATCCTTTGTTTAACATCAGGAAAGTGATTACCCAGAGTTAGCCATTGCTAAGCTTCTAGGATCTGTGAAAGGGAAGGGAGTGGAATCAATTGCATATGGTACTCTCAAGAAGTGCTTGCAGAACTTGCCCTCAGAAGCACAGATGCAGGTGTGGATAGCTAGCCCTCTCCACTTCTTCTAATAATTTTATTTTCATGCTTTTCTTTTAAATTTTAAAAAAAAAAAAAAAAAAAAACCCTTATTTCCTTGATGGGCATCTGTTGTTGGTTCAGGCTACTGCTCTTGAGGTTCAGAAGCTTCTTGTGTCTGGTAGAAAGAAAGAAGCACTAGAATTTGCTCAAGAAGGTCAACTGTGGGGACCGGCTCTCGTTATTGCATCTCAGCTTGGTGATCAGGTTCTTGTGATCACATCTCACTTTTAGATTATTCTGTTAATGTGTGTGTTCAGAGTTGGACTGTTGTTGATCTATTTTTCATTTGTAATGATTTGACCTGCAATGATTTGATATTTGGTTTTTGTAGCTGATATAGAAATTATGAATGCATGCAGTTTTATGGTGATACTTTGAAGTTGATGGCACTCAAGCAAATAATACCTGGATCACCACTGAGGACATTGTGTCTACTGATGGCAGGCCAACCTGCAGAGGTGTTCTCCAGTGTTTCCTCTGGTGGTAATGTCCCTGGTTATATAACTACCCCCAACCAGCCTGGACAGGTGTATACAGTCTCCTTTTTTAATTTATGTTCATTGCTTTCTGGGAGTTTTTGAACCACTTTTCTCAGCTTGTTCAAATCTATATTTTGTACTACAGATTGGAGCTAATATGTTGGATGCATGGGAAGAGAACTTAGCTGTAATAACAGCTAACAGAACAAAAGATGACGAGCTTGTTATTATTCATCTGGGAGACTGCTTGTGGAAGGAAAGGGGTGAGGTAGGTTACGTTATATATGTGAAGGCACACTATATTTTCACTCCCCACCCCAACTTGTTTCTGTCCTTTATTTTGTCCCTTCTCTGTGTTCACTAGAATAATGTTTTCTTTTCCTCAAAACCAATTTTACAGGTTGCTGCTGCACACATATGCTATTTAGTTGCAGAAGCCAACTTTGAGCCATATTCAGATGGTGCAAGACTTTGTCTTGTTGGCGCTGATCATTGGAACTGTCCACGAACGTATGTTAGTCCTGAGGCTATTCAGGTAGCTAAGCATTATCTTTTCATCTAAGATTTGTAGACTCCATACAAATAATGACGCGGCTGTTGACCTTTATGTTAAGAATTACTGACTGCTAAACTTGATTTTGGTCTCTCTCTTGCAACTCTGGCATGAAAACCTTATTTTACTTAAGAACTAGTTCCATTATCTTGGGTTCTTGTGAAGTAGTTTATAAAATTGAGTTTTGACCAACTATTGGCATCACATACATTGTTTGAGATACACTTTACCTCCCTTCTGGATTGGCACCACTTAAAAACCCTTTTAATATCTGCGCAGAGGACAGAACTATATGAATACTCGAAGGTGCAAGGAAATCCTCAATTTCTCCTCCTACCTTTTCAGCCATATAAGCTTATATATGCTTACATGCTGGCTGAAGTTGGAAAAGTGGCTGAGTCTTTGAAGTAAGTCTCACTATGGATATTATTTGGATGATAATAGTAAGTATTTAGATTGAGCCTCTCTTCTTTTACATGATATGTTGATTTAGATACTGTCAAGCCATTTTGAAGTCTTCAAAAACTGGCCGAGCAGCCGAAGTGGAGACTTGGAAACAATTAGTGTCATCTCTTGAGGAACGTCTAAGAATCCACCAGCAGGTATCTCTTGGTCATTAGATCACATAAAGCTTCTTCCTTCATGGAATTAATAGACAATTTAATGTACAGGGTGGTTACAATACGAATTTGGCTTCGGCCAAACTGGTTGGAAAATTGCTCACATTCTTTGATAATACTGCTCAACGTGTTGTTGGAGGCCCACCTCCACCTCTGCCTTTAACGTCATATAGCAGTGTCCATTCAAATGGGTTTGCTCACCAACCAGGGGGCCCAAAGACATCTAGTAGTCAACAAACAATGGCCTTGCAGACGCTAATGTCTCCTGTATCAATAGAATCAACAATAGCCACGCCATCGCTGATACCTTCTTCATCAGTGGAATCAACAATGGCCATGGCATCACTGATTCCTTCTGCATCAGTGGAATCAACCATGGCCATGTCATCGCTAATGCCTTCTGCATCAGTGAAATCAACTATGATGATGCCATCACTAATGCCTTCTGCATCAATGGAACCCATTAGTGAATGGACTGGTCAGACTGACCTTTCGGCAATGCCTAGTAGAAGCATCTCTGAGCCAGTCTTTGGTCAAAGTGACGGAAAGGTAACTGCTTAAATAGCTGTGTATTGAGCTTCTTTACATGTACGCACGCATAGACGCATGTTCTCCTTTTTCTGTTTGAATGTTAAGAAAGTATCTCTCTGCCGCTTCTGCACTTTTATTCCCTCGTTGCTACAAATGGTGCGACAAAAGAATATGATCTTACAGGTAGTTTTTTGAATTTGAGTAGGTTAATTCATCCAATGAAGTTAAGTCATCAGGGACACAAGAAAAACCGGTAGAGTCAAGTGGATCTTCCCGTTTTGGTCGTTTTGGCTCACAGATTTTCCAAAAGACCTTTGGTTTGGTCCTAAAATCTCGGGCACACCGTCAGGTACTTAAGAATGAACCTAAATTCCTCAAGATGATTCTTTAAACAATTATATGTTTTTTCAAGTCAAATTGAGCTTCTAGTGCATGCCTCATTGAATGCAGGCTAAATTGGGTGAGACGAACAAATTCTATTATGACGAAAAGCTCAAGAGATGGGTTGAGGAAGGAGCTGAACCTCCAGCCGAGGAAGCAGCCTTGCCACCGCCACCCCCTAGTGCATCTTTCCAGAATGGCATGAATGATCTTAGTATAAAAGATACACCGAAGTCTGAAAGCCTCCACACAAGTGGTGATAATAAAAGCCCCATTTCTTCTGAAGGAAGCTCAGGAATACCACCAATGCCCCCCAGTTCAAATCAGTATTCAGCCCGTGCACGTATAGGTGTTCGCTCAAGGTATTGGCATTGATTTACTTATTAGTTTGTTATGAGCTCTATGCTTCTCTCTCCATGTGGGTTGTGGAAATTTGGGGCATTACTAATTTTCAGTACTTATTCCCTAACTTATATGGATCTTTTTTTTCTTCGTAGCTTGTGGCTCCTGAGTGTTCTTTTTCTTGTTCTAATTTTATTACATTTTGTCAATGTTTCAACTAAAATTTTCTCCTCTAAGCAAAATTCAAAACCATTTCAGGTACGTCGACACATTCAACAAGGGTGGGGGGAGCCCTGTAAACTTGTTCCAAACCCCTTCTGTTCCATCTGCGAAACCTGTGGCCGGTTCTAGTCCTAAGTTTTTCATCCCTTCTCCTGTTACACCTAATGAAGATGTAGTTAAAAATACTGGGGAAAGCATGGATGAAGCAGCTCTGACCAATGAAAATCCAGCAACATCTTTTAAGCCTGATTTTTCTCCATTACCATCATCATCAACTTCAACATCAGCATCATCAGTGCCACTATCAGCATCATCAGTGGCTATGCAACGGTTTCCTAGCATGGATAATATTGTCCACAAAAGGGTAGCAGCAGCGGCAGACAATGACTCACGACGCATAGCCTCCTGGAGTGGAAGCCTGAGTGATGCTTCCAATCTTTCTACATCAAAGGGGTTAAAACCTCCCGGAGAAGCTTTCCGTACATCGCCTTCGTTTTATGCCGATCCCAACTCCAGAGAAGACCTTCATGAGATCAAGCTTTGAGGTATTAAGGAAAGCTGTAATTCCTCAGTCTGATGATCCTTATGTGTATAATCTCATCACCCCATTTTGCTGAGGGGAATGCTGATGGGGGAAATACGAATGGCAGCGAGCAGGAGTTTCTGTTTTTGATGAAACCCCTTTGATACCCTGTTATTTATGTACCTTCCAGGCCAAGAAATGGTCTGAATGCCCTTGGTATCTCGACCTTTCCCCTCATCTGAGAAAGCCATTCGTCCGTAAATGACATGTAAACTGCGTTCTTGTACAGGAAAAAAGGAAATTCATTGGCATGCGATGGACCAAATAAGTGCCCCAAACAGGCCCTTTCCGCTTATAAATTTGAATAAGTGGCTTGCTGAAATTGCAATTATTATTATAGAATAATAACTAGAATTTGACCCGTGCTTCGCCACGGGTTCATATGATGTTAGAGAAATGTTGTCATAGGGCACTTTCAATATTAGTGTATGTTTTTCATTTATTTTGTAATAAATTGATAATGATCCCATAAAAAATATAGAAACTTCTCATAGAAATTGATAGACCAATTAAGATCACCAACAACTCTTCAACTAAATTACCTACAGATTTGAGAAAACTTACATTTTTCATATAGTAACCTTTTGGTGACTTAACATTTCATAATTTTGGCTATGCTTACCTATTTTCTTCCCATTTCAGCATTTGGGTCTGAGCCTCTGAGGTGTTATAATTTTTGAGGAAAAAAAAAATTGGTATATTTGAAATATTTGGGCTTGTTGGGTTGGGTTATTAGTGGGTTCTTTTTTTTCCCATCGCGCTCCATTGACTTTCTTTCTTGCGTTTTAAATTTCAGCCCCTGTTTATTGGTGCTCATCGTCTGTTTTGTTTGTTTGTTTGTGTTTTTTTTTTTTTTTTTTTTTGGTCTGATTGATAATGCTTTGGGGAAATTCGTTGTGAAGGTTTAAAATCGTTGGAATGCCGTGTAACTAAACCTGGTGGCCTTGACGGTAAGCTTTTCTCTTTCTCATCTTTCTTTTTCTACAAAACCAGAGCATGCTTAGTTTATGACTGACTCTCTAGTTTACTCTCTGGCTGTTGGAATTGGAACGCGAACGATCTGGGAATGGGATCCAGCGATCCAATTCGCCAATGGTAGCTTGAATAGCGATTTCTGGTTACAATGGTTTATAATATGTGTTGATCTCATATTTCCTGTATGTTTTGGAATTTAGCAAATGTTCTAGCTTGTTGATTTCTTGAAGGGAAATTTTGGGTTTTTTAGCTTTGAATTTGGTTGTTTATCATGGGTGTTAATCACAAGTGTGTATGTTGTGTAAAACTATAGGTAATTCTAAATGGGAGAGGCTGAGGATGGTTTGAAGCCAAAAAGAGTGGTTTTTGTGACTGTAGGAACAACATGTTTTGATAAGCTTGTTAAAGTAGTGGATACTCAGGAAGTTAAGGATGAGTTGTTGAGAAGAGGCTATACTCATCTTCTCATTCAGATGGGTCGAGGGTCGTATTTTCCTACAAAGGTATATCAGAACTTTGGTGACTAGTGAATAGCTTTTTGTTTAATTTGTACTTTAAGGTCGTGATCATTAAGAAAAAAAAGTTGGTGTTGTTATTTGTTTAATCAAATTTGTGCTCCGACTTAGATTTATGGACATGTTTTAAGAATAGCAATAAATCTAGGGAAACATCAGAATCTTTCGGCAGGAATTGTATGTTAAGGAATTCACAATTTTGTTGGTAGGCCTTCAGGTAACTTTGAATGCTTCAAATGTTGACAGAATGGAGTTTTACTTCACTATATTATTTCCAAATTTATAAATGCTACTACTACTTTCTTTGATGAAGATCGTGTCATCTTTTTTCTCGTATCTGTACTCGTGTCATTTCCTGAGGCTTGTTTTCAAATGCAGTCTGCTGGTGATGATGGATCTTTGGCTGTTGACTACTTTACCTTCTCATCCAGCATTGCTGACCATCTTAGAGCAGCATCTCTTGTGATCAGTCATGCAGGTTGGTCTTGATTTCACTCTTATCTTTATTTTTGCTGCAACTATTGGACATGGTTATTGGTTGTTATCTATAATTGGTCAGCAATAATCTTTGGAATTGTGTATTGTCTTGGATCACATCCTCATGTTATATTTCCATTGGCTAATCACCACGTATGGTTAATTTAGTTGGTAAACATATTTATAAGGATCCGAAAAGAGCCTAACTCCTTGAAAGAGTTCCAAGTGGATCTGTAAATGCCCTACCATTTAACCTGTTTTTCTTTCTGCTTTGATCCGAAGATGAAAGAAATTATTGACATGGGACAACTGTTTGAAGTCATTTGTAACATAAAAATCTATTTCACTAGTCTTGATTTCCATATTGTGGTTGTCATTGAGTAGTTGTACGATAGTCATATATAATAAATCAATCAATTCCTGTAAAAAAATGGATGAGGAACTGATCCAACTGTTATGCAGGTTCTGGGAGCATATTTGAGACCTTGAAACTCGGAAAACCTCTTATCGTGGTAGTCAATGAAGATTTGATGGATAACCATCAGAGTGAGCTAGCGGAAGAACTGGCGGAGAGAAAACATTTATATTGTGCTCATCCTCGGACTCTTCACCAAACTATAGCTGGTATGGATTTGGGGGCTCTCCTTCCATACTCTCCAGGAGATGCCACACCAGTGGCCAAACTCATAAATAGGTTTCTTGGTTTTCCAGAAGATTGATGAGACTGAACATAGTATAAGAAAATGGAATGAGCAAGCCTTGCGGAAACTTGCTTGACTATACTTATATATTCCAACATTCTGATGAGCATTTTGATGTTCCATTAAATATACCCAATGTGACTTAACTAAAGATTTATGTTTCAGTAATTCTTTTCCTTGTCAGAGTTATGCCTCTTGAATTGCAAAGATATCATCATATAACAATTGTCACCCATGTGGTAGATATCTGCAAACATGTGCTGTTATATTAACCGTAGAGAATTCCACTAGTATTGGAAAAGAATTAGGATAAGTACAATGAATGAAATAAACAAATTTTCTAACTAGAATGAAAACTTCAACTTCTTGCTTCCTTTTGGTTTTGCTATAGGTGTATTCAAGGCAGCCATTTTTGCATAGTATTTTGAGCTAAGATGATGGCTGTATGTCCATGGATTGTTCCAATCAGTGGTATCCTCATTAAGAAGATGAGTCCACTTGGTTCTGCCACTGCGACCAAAATGCTTGACCTGCATAACCTTGGGCAACATGGTCTTGTCCATTTTGTCTTCACCTGTAGGGGAAGAGAAATCGCGGTCATATATATAGTCTGTTCCAACAGTTGAAGCAGGATCATCAGCTTCAGACTGGAAGAAAGCACCCTTGTGGTAATGTTTCTGCATAAACTTGCGCTTTTGTCTGGGTGGTGGTGGATCAGGTTTTGGAACCTTGTCAATCTCTTGCTTGTCCCTCTTAATCCTAGCGAACTCTCTTACCTTCCAAGCTTCATGCTCCTCAGGCTTATCAACCTCATCATCATCAACAACAACATTCGCCTCCAATTCCATATTCTTTTCATTCTCTTCATCCTCCTTAATCTTGTCAACCACAATTTGCCTTGTCTCAACCTTCCTACGTTCCAACTTTCTCTTCTCCGCCTCCTCAAGAGCCCGTTCTTCTGCTTCCAAACGTTCACGTTCAGATATTGTATCTCTCTCAGACTTGGGCACGTATACCGTCTTCTCCTCTTCTAAATCTGTCTCACACTCTTCCTCTTCTTCTGAATCTGTCTCGTACTCTGCCTCTTCCTCCTCCAAGAATGCCGTCGTCTCCTCTTGTTGCCTAATTTGAAGCGACTTTTCCCTACTCTTTCTCCTCTTTTCTTCTTTTAACGCATCCTCATCCTCTTCCTCCGCTTCCATCCCTTCATTCCTCCGATTCTCCTCTTCCTCCACCGTCGATACAATCTCGGCTTGCCTAATGCGTCTATGATCAGCCCTAATTTCATCTATATTATCAACCCTACTCTCAGCCAAACGCCGAAGCCTACGATCATCTTTTCTAACAACATCAGAATCGTCATCTGCGGGACAAGCTTTTTCTAAAGCAGGCGCAGCAACCCTAATGTCCCCATCTTCATCAGCATCGCCATCGTCACCCCATTCAGGAGCTTTCCCAGGCCAGTATCGTTTCACTTTTTCCGGCGCCGCCATGGTCGAGAAGCTATCTCTTTCTGCTAATTAAGAGAAACGGACTCTGGGTTTAGGATCTGCAGAAAACAATTTGTCGGTCGATATAAAGAGAAACCGACTCTGTTCAGTTCACCGGGAATCCTTGTATTAGTAGGAATTAGACTTCACCTTAAATATATAAAACCCTTTCCCTAATAGGATAGGTCCGATAGGAGTAGCAAAATTCAAATTGTTTTATATAATAATAATATTAATAAATATATATTACTTGCGCTGCGCGTGATGCGGGGGTCGGGTTAAGCCACGAAAAATGGGCCGACCTTCGTATTATTGTTAGAGGGAGGCCCATTGCAGCTTTATATTTTTGGGCCTGTATTGTTTTACAGGGCGCGGGCAAAGTAAGCTGTTTTTTTTTTGGCCAAGCAAAGTAAGATGTTTTTAGTGAGTAGAAAATTTTGAAATTAAATTTTTTTCTTCATTTGGATTTTGGACCCACTAGTTAATATAATGACCATGGTCCAAGGTCAATGGTAGCAGCCAAACAAGACCAATATAGTTGCCATTTTTGGATTTGTTTGCCCAAAACTATTAATACTAATTTGATTATTATTTTAGTTTTAATTTTTAATTACCAGTTTATGACATTATCCTTCACTCATCCTTATGTTCCAAGTGAGAGAAGCCAAAAAGCGAAATTAAGAGAAAGGGTCAGAAAAGAAGAAAAGTTTTCACTTGGTTGCATACCTAATACCCACAGAGACTTAGCTTATTTTAGCTTAGCATCATAAATTTCCATTAAGGCAACTCAACCATAATCAAAAAAAGGCTCAACTTTACTCTCATTTTAAGACTATGGACCAACTCCAACTTATTGCATAGGATAGTAGAGTAAACAAAGAAATTTGGAGTAGGAAATTCAAATTACCTAAAACCAATTGAATGCAGCATTTGCAGCATATAAATTAACATTGACATGTTAAAGAAAGTACTTTGATGATGATTGTCTCATACATGAAATCATATAGTTAATTTGTTGTCTAATTGTCTTTGCACGTTAAGGAGTGTTAAGGGAGGAAAAGCTTCAAATCAGGCAATCCTTATTCTCTATCTATCTACCCTCTGCAATCACATTTATGATTCAACATCTTTTATCACTCTCTTATGTACAAGGCTCCAAAATAAAAATGTCCTTGAATCATGTTGATAAACAGTTAATGGTAATTGTAATGAACCCATTTCAACTTGATTTACCTCTACTAGAAACTAGAAGAAAGATGAAATTAAAGTTTGATATCAAATAAATCGATATTGTCAAGTCGAGTGGAATGATCTTGATGCTTTTTAAATAGGGTTTCGATTTCTAGTTTTGTAATGCAGAGATTTATAGATGTATAGATTTTAATACGACTCAATTTCTGATCATTAATATGATCCTAATGTATATCCTACTGTAATTATCAGTTACTAGAGGCTTGTATAAAACCTATAGTTTCTAGTAAAATTTATACATATGTATTCCTATATATTATTCATATAAGATAAGAATGAATAATCTTGTTATATTATACATAGAATCTCAATAAATCTACTTGCAAAAAAACAAAATAAACAAAATTTTTCAGATTTCTTGATTATAGTAAGTGGTTTCATAACAGTAAATTGATAGCAACAATGTTTACTTGCTTCTGAAGTTAGGCCAAGTGTTTGATGTCTCTTAACTCTTAACCATATTACGGTAAGGCAATACAATTTACCACAAAATAGACAATAAGATAAAACAATTACTCCTACAATTTTCTGCTTCAAATCAAAAAGTTCAAAAATAGAAAGTTTTCGTATTGTAATTATCAATGGAAAGTTCGTATTCACCAAAGCTAAATTGAAGGGTAACAACAGCTTAAATCTAGAGACAAATAACCCCAAATCAGTACGACCAAGTCTTCTCTTTTCTTCTCTTCTCTTCTAATTACTTGTTTAACTTCAAACTACTTTTAAAAAAAACAAACAAAACAGACCCATTTTGTTATTCCCACCAAAGATAAACATCAAGTCATTCCAAAACCAAAAACAAGAAAGATCAAATCAAAATAGTGATATATAAAAGGAAAGGTTTCTACTTTCTACTACTAATTTTCAATCAATCTAATTATCCAAAATCTTCCCTTTAACGCGTTTTTTCCCTTCTTTTTCTTGTTTTAACATTGAAATTGATAGGAAGAACATTCCAATTTACTTAAACCAGAAAACAAGTTACTCGGTTCTTTCATTAATGACCTTTTCTTCCCTCTTTCCACCTTCCAAGATGTTTCCCATTTTCCCTTTTCATTCCTTCTTTCCTATTGAAAATATAGTTAAACAAATACAATTATGTATATAAATAAAAAAAATTGCATGTCTATTTCATGTTCTCCTTCCCCATTTGACTTCTCCAAATCCCCCTTAGTTGAAACTTGAGACCTTCTTGACCAAAAATCTCACCTTCCTTGCCTTCCTCCTCCTTTCCTTCCAACCAAACAACACCCTCTAAAACCTCTCTTTTCTTCCATTTCTTTACACTTCTTCTTTGTTTCTCCAATACTCATTTCTCAAATCCTCTTAAAAATCATTTCTTTCTTGTTTTTTTTTGTCTGATCAAGAATTTTTTTAATGTGGATGACTTAAACATTTCATCAAACACCTTCACCCTTATTAATACCTTTTCCTTCTGATCCAACCACCATTGTTAAAGCTCTTGAAAGCTTTTTTTGGTTTTACTTTGAAAGATTTTTAAAGGAATTCCAAAATGAACGATCTATTTTCAGGCTCTTTCTCTCGCTTCCGGAGCGAACAAGCTTCTCCTGATCACCACGTGGTCGAGATGACTCAACCCTCCTCCGCCTCCGGCGGTGTCAACCTCGACAAGTTCTTCGAAGATGTCGAGTCTATCAAAGACGAGCTCAAGGAACTCGAAAGGCTCAACGACAACCTCTCGTCGTCTCACGAGCAGAGCAAGACTTTACACAACGCCAAAACCGTGAAAGAATTGAGAGCAAAGATGGATTCTGACGTAGCCACGGCTTTGAAAAAAGCCAAGCTTATTAAGGTTAAGCTCGAGGCGCTTGACCGGTCCAACGCGGCCAATAGGAGTTTGCCTGGGTGTGGACCGGGTTCCTCCTCGGACCGGACGAGGACGTCGGTCGTGAATGGGTTGAGGAAAAAGTTGAAGGATTCTATGGAGAGTTTTAATGTGTTGAGAGAAAAGATCTCGTCGGAGTATAGAGAAACTGTTCAGAGAAGGTATTTTACGGTTACCGGAGAAAACCCAGATGAGAAGACTATTGATCTTTTGATTTCAACAGGTCAGTTCTACCTTTTCTTCTTCTTTTGTTATTCATTTTGGAAAAATTGTTGGTACATATATGAAAGCCCCATATTCAATTCTGTAGCTTTATTAAAGTTGTTAGCTTTTTGTTATTTTTTCCACTTCAAAAGTTCATTCAAGATTCTAACCTTAGATTCAGACAGTAAATTTCAACTTTTAACTCCTAGGAATTTTTTGGAAAGTTATTTGGTTTGGTCAATTGAGAAGTTCTTTAGTCTTTAGCCTTTTGGGGGTTTTGATGATCAATAAGGGGAAGTGATTAGAAACTTAAGGGGTAGTTTAGAAAAAAAAGGGTAGTCTTGAAATCATGTAAACATAATTCAAGTTCTTCATTTTTTAGTTTAATTAGCAATTTGAAACACTCAATGTTTAACTTTTGATCCTAAAGCATTGTTAAATAGTGAGTTTTGAGGTAAAATGCTTTAAATACTTATTCCAGTAATAAGAGTTCTAGTGTGTTTCAGCTGCATTCATTTCTTGTGCAAGATATATATGCATACATTTAGGACAAAGATGTAAGATATATGTAAAAGAGCCTCCACTAAATTTGGGAGCTTGTTAATATGTTGCAGGAGAGAGTGAGACTTTCTTGCAAAAGGCCATTCAAGAACAAGGCAGGGGAAGAATTTTGGACACAATCAATGAGATTCAAGAAAGGCATGATGCTGTTAGGGACTTGGAGAAGAATCTCAAGGAATTGCACCAAGTTTTCTTGGACATGGCAGTGCTGGTTGAACATCAAGGTGAACAATTGGATGATATTGAGAGCCAAGTAAACAGAGCTAACTCTTTTGTCAGAGGTGGAACTGAGCGGCTGCAAACAGCTAGGACTTACCAGAAAAGTACCCGGAAATGGACTTGTTATGCTATCATATTTTTGCTGGCGATCGTCTTGGTTATAGTCTTAGCCACTGTAAGACCATGGGAAAACAATGGCGGAGGTGGTGGTGGTGGCGGTAGCAACACTCCAGCTCCAGCAACAACAACACCATCACCCCCACCACCAGCTCCTACCGCGCGTAGACTGCTGTGATTAGGCCAGTGTTAGCTATGCAGCATTCTTGTTTGAGATATGATATTTTGCATTTTTTCCTTTATATGTTTTGGATTGGTTTAATGAATCTATATCTGGGAGCTGAAAGTAGTTTGATGTGAGCTGACACAATTGGTTGAATAGATTGAAGCTTTCCACTGCAATTTTTATTGATTCATGAGGAAAGCAGCAGAGGTTAGTAGTGGTTGAAATGCAGAAATGAACTCCATCATGTCCTGTTCAGGTTTCAGATAGATTTTCTTGGAGAGACACCATTTTGATTACTGATTCTTTCCTGTAACTAAATATTTTGGTTCTTTCCTGTTTTTGTTGGTCATCATTATGTTTCCTATAGATATTTTTACCATCTTATGATCATTCTATTGTAGTTTATAAATAAATAAAATTTAGTCTTTGGGTAGTCTACATTCTTGCTCACATGTTTCTTGAGTATATACTTTTGGTTCTACCTGGATTTGGTATCAAAATTCAACAATTATATGACCTTCCACTAACCACTTGGCAATTGTTAATAAAAAAAGAGAAAAAAAAAGTAATCAATTACTACTATAAATAAGTGTAGACAGAAAGAGAGGGACTGGTTGGCACATGATTATCAATTGGATCTAACTTATTTATTATACCATTGGGTCCTGGCAATTTGGGACAGGAAACTGTAAAACTGGTGATTTTTCTCCTTTGTTTCCCTGTCAATTTATTTAACCTTTTTGAAGTGAAACTTTAGCAGCCATGGCTGCCTACAGCATCCAAGGAAATTAATGAGTGATTATAATAAACCTTTTGATGAATGAGTGTAACCACTTTTAGAAGAAAGTGTTTGACCTTTTGCCATTTATTTATTTCCTTTGACAACTCTTTGTCTCTTTCTGGTTACCGGTTTTCTTGATAGTCGTAGACTTGGTAGCCCGTCAAGTAAGATGGCTTTCCAAGAACTACATTTGGCGATTGAAAAGTTGCTTACAGAAAAGGAAATGAGACTGCCTATTAGAATTTATATATAATTCATTGTTGTATATTCTAGTTGTTTTTTGGATGTATATACTTAGCCATATTTGCTTGAAAATACTCTTGATTTATATATGTATGTACAGTATAGAGTATAACTTATGGAAAACTATTGCAAAATAAAGCACATAATAGGCAACAATCCAACAAGTGTTGGTCGAGGTGGTAAGCAAATTTCTACCCTGATCAGAGTGAGAACACATCCTCTGAAAGCATATTTGTTCGGAGGATTTTAACCTTTAACGTTTCTCATCCGAAAAGGATTAATCTCGGGAAGGCGTGTGATACAAATTGGATATATATATTATAGCCTGTAATAATAGCAAGTAGCAACACCAAATTAACATGGACGTAGGGGTTAGGGACATTATATTAGCATTTAATATCTTCCAAGTGTAGGTGAATGCCAGCAGCAATTGGCATGCTCGTTTTCATTTTCTTTTGCTGGCAAGAGGAGGACTAGAATACCAAAATAAATGTTATTGGCATGAGTGTTCCAAAGTTTAGTTTTTATATATATAATATAGTCAACATAATATCTATAGAAGACAAGAAGTGACAAAGACTCATGTCATGTTTTTATGATTGTTTGACTTGCTAAGATGAAAAGAAAACTATATCACTCATAAGATAAGCAATTCAAATATCAGTGTTGATGAATTAGGTAACTTTTCTTCATGAGAAGATAAGCAGAATAATATATATAAGTATTCGTGGAATAGTAAGAACATCAAGTTGAGATGGCCGAGTTGGTCTAAGGCGCCAGATTAAGGTTCTGGTCCGAAAGGGCGTGGGTTCAAATCCCACTCTCAACATTCTATTTTTATTTTCCTTATTTTGGGCTTTTTAAAATTTTCAATTTTTGGGCTTCAGTTGATTTTTCGGGTTACAGCAGTTTAATATTTATGGGCCAACTAAGTTGGGCTAAGCCTTGGCACGAATCTTATTTTCCCTTTTTTTTTTTTGGTTGAAAATTTTCCTTCTAAATTAAGACAAACTCTGAAACTAGAGATAGACAGTTTACCGTTGGGTAGTTAAGCATCCAGAAAGTAATCTCTCTTTCTCTACTATGGCGCCAATTCGGATGATAGGCAAGTTCAATTTTTCCAACTTAATAATTCAATTCTTCTTCTTTATTAAATTCCCTTAAAACCATCTCTCATTGTTTCAATTTTGCTGTCTCTCCCGAAGACAGATATCGCAGTCAACTTCACAGGTAACTCTTTCACACATTTCATCAAACAAATAATGTTCTATTCCAAATTTCCAATCTTCTCTTCATTAATCGTTTTATTTTTTATTCTTTCTCAATCTGGGTTTCTTTTTCTCGACTTTGGTAATTGTTTTATTTTTGACTCAGATGGCATGTTCAAAGGGATTTATAATGGCAAGCAATGTCATGTTTCTGATATTGCCACTGTTTTAAGTCGAGCTTGGAACGCTGGTGTCGATAGGATCATTGTGAGTTAACTCCCCAGTTGATCATTTCTCATATTTTCCCTGCATTTTACTTTGTTCATTTGTGAACCTATCGTAGTAGTTCAGTTTCAAAGGTAGCTTTAGTTTCTTTACTTTAATTATTTGCATTTTAGCTTTAGCTTTAGCTTTAGTTAACCCCCACTCTTTGAGTTTTAGTTTTGATTTTGTTGTAAATGCATGATTGATACTAATTGATTTGTAATTACAGGTTACTGGTGGTTCCCTTGAGGAGTCAAAGGAAGCTCTTGCTATTGCAGAAACTGATGGTCTATTCATCATGCTTAAATAATTGCCTCATCAGTTTATGCCAAAAAAAAAAAATTATTGCCTCATCAGCATTGACATATCTTTTTCTTTAGAATGCGTCGTTTTAGTTGTCAATTTGAACTCTAAAATTTGTTTTTCATCACAGGGAGGCTTTTCTGTACAGTTGGCGTGCACCCAACTAGATGCAAGGTTAGTATTATTCCCAAAAATGTTTTCATTGGTCATTTTTTTGTATTTTGAATACATGTTTAACTCTGTGGTTTTGGAGGAAATGTTCACAAATCTGGCTTCTTTTATTTTTATTTAGGAGTTTGAAGAGAGTGGGGATCCTGAAAAACATTTTCAAGCTCTTTTAGCCTTGGCTAAAGAGGGAATTCAGAAAGGGAAGGTGGGTTTGACTGTATTAGTCGTTATTTTAATATAGTTACGTTTAAATTGTGTGTTTTCCCATTTCTAGCCTGCAAATGCCAGAATCAGATGATGCATATTAGCAGAAATTAATGCATTCAGATGTTTGACTTCTATTTTCAGTTGCTTTTTGCGCAATCTGTGTTGGTTAGAAAGTGAAACTGGAGTTCTTAGAACATTACCACTGCAGTTCTCAATGCATATACATTTCCATTTTGTTCACAGAGATGCATTTTTACAGTAATGAACATAAATTATCAATTGCATGAATAAAAAGAATCATTTCTTCTTATCAATTTGTATAGATCCAGATATATTTAGTAATTAAGATTTAAGTACCAATTCCCCCATGAATAATTACTCTTTGATCAGCATTGCTTATCTTATTCTTTACTATATGGAGTAGTTAGATACTATGAGTTTGTTCTTAATCTAGGTGGTGGCTGTTGGTGAATGTGGATTGGATTATGATAGGCTTCACTTTTGTCCAGCAGAAGTTCAAAAAAAGTAAGTGGTTGCGATGACACGTTGTTGGGGTTGTGTTCCTTCTTTTCCTGTATCTATTGCTTCTTTTCTTCTGCTCTAATGATTAGATATTTGTTAATTGTCCATGCTAAAACTAGGTATTTTGAGAAGCAATTTGAATTAGCTTATGCCACAAAGCTGCCCATGTTTCTGCATATGCGTGCCGCTGCTGGAGATTTCTGTGAAATTGTCGAACGAAACATTAACAAGTGAGATTTCTGGATCCATCCTACACAAGTGAAGTTTGTCAGGTCTTTTAGTCAATATTAATGTACTACCACTTGGCAATCTTTTCCATTTTTGTCTCTGCCAAGCTGTGAATATTCTTTGCTCTTAAATGGATTGGATATTAGGTATATATTAATTGCTTTGCAGGTGGATATTTGAATTCTGAAGTCTGCTGTCCTCTTTTGTTTTATAATTTGATAGGTTCACTGGTGGGGTTACTCATTCATTTACCGATAGTGCTGAGGACCGTGATAAGCTCCTCTCATTCTCTAACATGTACATAGGTGAAAATTTCAACCTTAGGCACAACACTTTTCATGCATTCAACTCACATTTTTTCCCATGCATGCAGTTAGGTGAAATCTGCTGATTAAACTTGCATCTTCAAACCAGATCTTTTTATAGTTCGGTCTGATAGCAATGAGAACAAATGTTTTTCACTCATTCAAACAAAGTTGTTGGAAAATATACTGCCTATTTACTTATTTGGAGCTAGAGATTATTATGGATATACTAAGGTTACTGGTGATCCTGATGAATCTTCTGGCTCTGGTACTATTACAGGTGTAAATGGTTGCTCTCTGAGAATGGCTGAAAATCTTGAAGTTGTGAGAGACATACCTGTTGAACGAATGATGATTGAGACTGATTCTCCATATTGCGAAATCAGGAGTACTCATGCTGGGATAAAATTTGTCAAATCCGTATGGCCTTCTAAGAAGAAAGAGAAGTATGATCAAGAAAGTCTTGTTAAAGGACGTAATGAACCTTGTTTAGTGCGGTGAGTTAAACTGCTTTTCCTATGCTTTTTAACTTTTGATTCTCTTGTGTCCCTTATTTTTAACAAAAAGGAGACAATGATTGAGAGCATGCTTTTATAATAGAAATTACCGTTCATGGTACAGTGGAAGATACCATGAGTATCGTATCATCCTACAATGAGAAATTGGCACTAAAATAGCAAACATCATAGAATACAATGACATTTTACACACTATATACTGTAGCAAATCAACCTTTTGAGGGTTCATTTGGTCACTTTTGTTGATGGAGATGTTATTCTGTTTAACATATTTGCTCCAGGCAAGTTCTTGAGGTGGTAGCTGGCTGTAAAGGAATTAGTGACATAAATCAGCTAGGTGCGACATTGTACCAGAACACCTGCAGGTAATTCATTTTGCAATTTCACGAATTTTCACATTTAATAATGGGTGGTTTAGGCACTAGATTAAGTAGTGATCATCTAAGGATTATACTGCCTAGAAGTAGATAGGTTGAAGTTTTCATTAATTTGGTTAATTAGTTATTCTGTTGCGTATATTGGTGCAATCTAAGTTGATAATAAGCATTTTTCCTGCCATCAGTTTGGAAATGTTTTTATTATTTATAGATTTATTTGTTTGATTCAGAAGACTATTATGTTATGTTATGCAGGGTTTTCTTCCCTCATGACTTGGATGCTGCAGCAGATGCTCTTCTTGCTGGTCGGAATGAAAGTGAATGACAAACTTTGCTATTATCATTTGTTCCTCCTTCACGTAGAGGATGCCAAGAGTGAAGGTTTTATTTCTTCAAATGAAAATGAGTCCTAGGCATTGGAATGGAGTTCATTGAAATGACCTGCATACTTATACTTTATTATCACTTTTATGTTGATTACGTACAACTTATATTTGGAAATGGTAAATGCTCATTATCTTAGTTTTAATATATAGTAGTACCTTTTTTTTATTCTACCTTTGCTTGCTATGATTTTACAGAAATCAGAGCTTGTTTGTCTACACTGTTCATAGCAAATTTTAGGATTGGCCTCGGCTCTAAGCTAAATTTATTGAAAAAGCCAGATTTGAGGCTTCAACAGTTCAACAGGTTGCAGAATTGATTAACTATAGATTAAAAATTACAATTACAAATAAGATAATGAAATTAAAAAGAAGGCAAGAATATGTTGATCATGGTGTAAGATATAGCATAGTCATACATCAAGATCCAAGTTCATAAATTGCCAAGGTATTTAATGCCACCATTTTTTTCAACATGTTCCAATTAACAAGTAATATTATATCAAAGTGAAATGGGCATTAAATCAAGATCATAAACTATTTAAGAAAACAACAATAGAATGAATCTACAGGAAATTTTGCATTTTGAAAGTGCCATAACATGTATAACTCATGCAGTTTAGAATTATATATACTGCAAGAATCAAAAGTAGAGAGAATCATCTCCCTTTGATCTATGATTTACATATAACCCTTGTAAACTGTCCTGGAACAGAGTAAAATGAATGACCATTGTGGAATCATAATTTGGAAGTAAAATACGATATTTCCGCACAACTATATTGATCCTCTTCAACTATATATTTAACCACCTATTATCTTCAACCAGTCTCTCAGGCAGTGATGCTGGAAAACAATTCAGAGCTTTCAAGGCTATCTTCTGTGCTTTCTGTTTCAGGTGAAGGAGTACGGGGAGCTCTATCTGCAGCCATATTTAATCGTAGAGGTCGACCATCCAACTCCTACAAACATGATAAGTAGGAATTAGTAAGGTAAACAAACTTCAACCTGAATCAAGTACTTATTAACTAATTCTTACCGCTCCATTCATGGCATTTAGAGCAGCCTCAAGTGTCTCAGCAGACTCAAAAGAGATGAAGCCAAAACCTCGAGATCTTCCTGTATCTCTCTCATGGATAACTTTAGCACTCAACAGGCCCGGTTGGCTAGCGAAAGCAGCTCTGAGACTATGAGAGGTAACACCCCAACTGAGGTTTCCTGCATAGATCTTGTAAGGGCTGTCTAAAAAGCTTCTGTAACCTCTCTGTATTCTTGGTCCCATCACTTCCCTCTCGCCGCCTCTTGGCACCTCCGGGAAGTTCACCTTCACAGTTCGTCCTCCAACTTGCTGTCAGTAATTAGGAATAGAAACATTAAAATCAGCTTTACCAGCAATTCAAAATGGTATAATCCATATAAATGGTGCTCTAAGAAACAAATGCATAAAAACCATAAACCTAGCTATTGCTATAGCCTATACTAGGTTTTGCCACTGCATAAGCTTTGTAATTAAGGTTAGAAAAGGAGTAGTCCCACTGCTGAATCAAGTAATAAACACAAACTATAAACTTTCTATTAAATATCATTGCACTCAGATTCACCACTCAAAACTCCTGTCACACCGAAATTTGACCCGGAAAACTTGGGGCAGATAAAAGTATACAGAGATTTTAATAGAATAGACATACGCTCTATAGCCTTATTACCAAAACAGATTATCTCTGATAGAAAAGAAGAGAGCTCTACCATCCTAAATAAAGCAGCATAGATTACATTATTTAGCAACCAGTTATTGAAATAGGCAGGCAAGCCACATGAATCCTATCCTAGTACCTCATAAACATGAATCTATGATCTATCTGACAATAATGATATGCCGGCTTTGCGAATTTCATCAAGCAACACAATGTAATTACTGGTAATTGAACTGGCAAGAAGATTATGAAAGGCCTTTTCAGGTCTTCTTTCGTTCATACTTTGAACAGTTTCAATTGGCAATTAGAGTATGCATTCAACAAAATGTAATCTGCATATAGAATCAAGAAACCTTATAATTAAACTTACAGATCCATCAAATATCCTGATTGCTTCTTTAGCCTCATCAACGCTCCCCATTTTAACAAAGCCAAATCCCCTGCTCCTACCAGTTACTCGATCATAAACAATCTATTAAAAACAAGATAATTTTATAACCAAAAAGACCCAATTTTATAACCAAAAAGATCCATAAATGAAACCCAAAAGAAAAAACAAATTGGAAACAAGAATAAGAGGAGAAACACAAACCTCCACGTCTGCAACACTACCAGCCTCACCGAAAATCTCAGATAACTCAGAAGAAGTCATTGAATAAGGCAAATTCCCAACATACAACCTCCCTTCTTCACCACTTGACCCTGAAACCTTGTCTTCTTCTTCTTCTTCTTCAGATTCCTCCTGTTGGGGTTCTTCATCAGAATATTCAGTTTCTGAGTATTCTTCTGCAGTGCTTTGCTCATCTTCAGTAACTTGGAAGCTATCAAAAGAAGCTGAAAAGCAATGCAAAGGTGGGAGAGACAGGTTGAGAGAGAAAGGAAGGGAATTGAAGGATTGGGTTTTGAGATTGAAAGGTTTTAGCTGTTTAAGAGTGGGTTTTGAAGGAAGAGAGCAGAGTGAGAGTTTGTTGCAGTTGTTTAAGAGTGAAGGAGAGGCAGCTGCTGTTATTGCTGCCATAGAAAGAGTTGGAGCTGACATTTTCTGCAAAGCGAAAAAACTTATGCAGAATGGGAATTTTAGGACAAGACCAATTGAAAAGATATTCGATGTTTTTGAGGGGAAGTTGTGAAATGAAACAGGGCAATGGCTTAAAGACAAGATGGAACAAAAAAGATGGATAAGGTTCGGACAAGATTTTTTTCTTTCCTCCCTGGTAAATTGCTTGTTTGTTGGTCTGGATTCTTTTGACTTTGGGTTGGATTTGATTGAAGTTGGGCCACACTCAATTGGAAGTAGAAACTAATACCAAAACAGAGAGCCCATTTCTTTTATAACTTTTTCCTTTTGCATTGGAGGGGAAATCCACTTCCTAATGGAGGTGATTGAACTTGATCAAGTAAACTAATTCAACTTTCTTTTTTTTTTCAGAAAATAAAATCAATTTTTAGAAATCAATTTCTGGAAAGGAACTAACAAAACAAAGTTTGTCATGTCAAAAAGGCAGCAATTCACTCTTAACTAAGAAAAGATTTGCAATTTTGCATGAATCACATAGTACTTTCAGTATGTCAAATTATTCATTAACACTTTGTTGCTTCTGCCATTTTGGATACTCTCATCGAGCATAGGATAAAATGGAAAACCACAGATAAAAAACACAACCATAGTATTATTATACAGTTCGTTATTTCACAAGCATGACAGAGACAGTAGATAACATAGTCTAGGAACACCCAAATTCTACATAATTAGGATTACAAGCACAAAACCCAAACTTAAATATCAAGTTTAGAATGGATCAGTGGAAACACCCCATTTATATAGTCTGATCCATTTAAATATTAAGGTTTTTGAGCATCTTCCACCAGTACCCCGAGATTTTGCAGTGTTGCAATGCATGGAGTTGGTAAGGAAGAGTGCTGAGTTTTTAATGAGCCAAGAATGATTTGCCTAAGCAACCAAACGGATGACTGGACTAATTCCAGGGAACTAAAAGCTGCTACAAGAAGCTATTAACAGCTGCTGCAACAGAACAGAAAAGTTCCTTCCATTTTGGTTGCTTGAGGGGAAAGTGGGAAGGTGCAAAGCACCAATTCCCACTAACCCTTAGTATCAAACTTTGAGGTTGCAACAATTATCAGCTGTTGCAACCCATTTGGTGGGCATAACAGAACGACGCCCATGGTCCATCATGCCTGGGAGAGAGTGGACAGAAAGTCCAAGATTGTTGATTGAGAAATGATCAATATTGTCTCCTCCCCTGGAATACATGCTGGTTACCTCTGACCCTGAAACAGTTGAGCCTCCTCCATTTGCTTCCTTGGACGAGTTCAACGTTCCGCTGTCAGATTGCAGGACTTCAGAATTCTGGGAGCCTGTTGGGTGAGAAAATGGTCCTCCATTTGCAACTCTCTTCTTCTCAATTCCATCTTTGTCACCGTTGGAAGGTTTTGTGTTGAGGAAACGGCCTCCACATCCCCTTGGCCGCCGCATTGCGTGCAGATGGCGTGAGTAGTGCATGTATGGCTGTGGAAACAAAAGCAGAACCTAAATATTTGAGGCAGATCAAGATATTTACAATTTGCAATTGCAAGTGAAGAATCATCTAAAGAGGTAGGGATAGTGGTGGATAAAGACCAATATACTGAAGATATAATATGTGTTTTATGGCTTTCAACTTCAGACTATGTCAAGCTTTTCATCTAGTTCAGTAAATAAGATCATAGTTCTGGTCTGTAAGAAACTGATTTCATTCGAAATATTGAACTAGATTATAAAATTGAACCCAAAAAAACCCATAAACATCATGCATACATCTACTCCCTGATATTGAAGATCTCTTAAACCAAAAGCAATTTGACCAAGTTATCCAACTTAACATTTCTAGCCTAATTTACTAATGTGCAGAAATTTCTATATATTGTTCGAATATTGAGGTGGTTAATTCTATATTAAGTAAGATATAAACTGTTAATTATACAAATCACTAACTGCAAAATCACATGCATATAATAAAGGCAAGTACTGAGGGAAAAAAGTTTGCTTCTGGCTTGTCTCCATGACTCCATGAAAGCCGAGGCAATCAAAAGTCTTTCCCTAACTTGAGAAACCAAAAAAGAAGTGATCATGTACCTTACGAGATTTAGTCAGTTTGTTCTCGAGTACAGCCTTAGCACGGGACTGCCGACGCCTTATGATTCCATTGTACTGCTTGGCGTTTACATATATCGGTCCATCCTCTGTTGTCAAGTTCAATGGCAGCATAACACGACCCTATTTCATTGTAAATTACATTACATGAGTCAGTTAAGGTGCTAGAGCCTACAAGAAGTAAATGAACTATGCATGCATTCCAAGCACCAGACAAGATAGCATTTTGAAAGTACTTATATTATTTACATCAAGAACATCTCCACCATGAAACACAGTTTATGAGAATATGTGAGGATCCAATAAGAAATCAATTGTTCTCTATCCATTTTAATTCTTGATTTTGACTTTTGCAAATATTTAATTTGGGCGTATGTCATGCTAATTTGGTCTGATATATACATGTTTTATAACAGATTAAGACTTGTTATTGTTGCACACCTCCACAGTTTCAAACAGAATTCATATATTCAAGAGGCTACCTATTATATAAATTCTAATAATTAGGTTCACCAAACATCAGACTGATTAGATGATATAGAGTTCTCTCAACCATAGAGCATCCAGAGTTAAGTCCATAAACTTTAAGTATACCAAACCAGAAAAAGATGGAATAACAAGTTTCTTGTTTGATATTTTTTCGGTACATGTTTCTGGTTTGATATTGACTCTAATTTGAACAACATAGTTGGAAGCAAAAACTTAATGAAGGGTAAAGCTTACAAATGCTTGGCTAGACTTGTAAATAAAAATTCAGTAGTGAGATTGGAAACTTATGGATCAAGGAAGATGCAAATAAGTAGCAAAACTAATTAAATGAGATTTAGTTATTGATTCTTTTTATACATTTAGAGCTTCTTGTCGTTGTAAACAAGTATTTAGTAATGATAGAACAGAATAAAACACAGAGAATTTATTAACTAGAGGAATAATGGAACACAAACCGAAACTTGAGGTCCATAAGTTGAGAAAACTCCATAGCATTGATCCATGTAAGGGTATTTTGCACAGACCTTCAATTGGAGTTGACAAGGAGCAAAAAGTTTAGTAATTAAAGTAACAAACTGAAATGAACCAGTTTATGGAAGAAAGTTTCTGAAAAACATTACCATGGGTAGCTCATAGCGAGTACGATTGTCTGAAGGAGTTGATTGCAGTGAGATGACTGTCTGAGGTTTTTGCCCATCCCCTGCATTTTTGCCATCACCTGAATGGGAAATCACTAGGCTGGTTAGTAATAGTCTGTAGATTAATTGTTTAAGGGCTAAATGTTTGCATGTTGGTGCATTGGATAGAAAAATAACAAGAAAAAGAAAAATCCTTGAGAAAGTCGCAGAAAGAGAGAATATAGGGAGAAGAATTGAAGCCCTTCCATGAACTCCATTAGATAATAAGGGGCAATGGAAGATAACTAGAGCCTACATTTATCCAGGCTTGAAGGCTAGATAAAACCCACTATCACCTATATAATCATCTTGTTTTTCAGTGAATTCTGAATCAAATGTTAAGGTAAAGAAACTCCAAATATTCGAGTTCGATTGTAATCCATGCAGCAAGCACTTTGTTCCTAGTACCTCTAGTTAAGATGCAACTGAAATACTCTGCTGTTATTTTTGATTAAATTGCCTCATAGTTATGCTATTATAGGCTACAATCTACATACCCCAACATTAATGCTACATAGTAATCAAAATGAAAGAATATCCTTAGCAAAATAATTACTTTTGAAGTGCCTGAAAGTTCTTATAACTTCTGACTTCAATGAGAACAAACATGACAAGTTGTACCCATCCTTTCTGCAGAATCAGTTTCCACCAGCATCCTTACTTCTTTACATAGGCTTCCAGCCTTAGTTCTTCTTTACTCCAAACCTCATCTTGCCTTTGGCCATTTTCTATGCAATAAATGGATTCTGTAGAACTGTGATATAGAAATTATATCATACTACACAGATCCTTCTGTATTCACCTTATATTTGTCTATTCAGGTACTGAGATGACGTACTCTTGACAAAATTTAGGTAACCATCATCTCTTTGATGAAAGCACATTTAACAAACATCATTATTTGAGAAACTTTTTCAAAGTAAAGAAGTGGATTTTATGAACTCATTAAAGATGCTTTAAATTGCCTTGTCCTTAAAGGTTTCCAATATCCATCCTTAGTGCAACTTTTATCTGATTTGACAAAAGCTCCATTCCACACGTTCAAAAGTAAAAGACTTGTACAACTATTTCGAAAGATGTATTTACTTTCTTAAAGAGTTGCCTACACTAAATAAGGAAGGGGAATCATCAAACCTTGACCACTACAAGCTCTCTTCCTTCATATTGAACCTTTTCTGTTTTCATTAATATCACTCTTGAAAATCATATTTTCATCCTAATTCCAACATATCTCTAAGAAAAAATTTATATCCTCAATATAACTATGAAAGCCATTAGCCATTAATTATCTACTCTGCCTGCAGATGCCCCCACTTGTCTGCAACCAAATTGTCAATAAAAGCTGATATATAACTCACCCTGATAGTTCACTTTCTAGACAATATACTATACCTTTTTCACCCTGCCCCCATATCCAGTAAATGATACTAACAAATTTTATTTAAAACAGAAAACATTAAATGAAATTACCAGGGAATATGGTGAACTGCGCAGGATTGCCTTTATTGATCACTTCATGTTCAGTAACCCTCCCAGTTTGTTTAGTAGAAGTGAGTTGGTCATGATTTTCCACCAACAAAGGCTTCAATTGGCCACAAGAGTCCCCATAAACTGATTGAGATCCCAAGGCAGTCCACCAAGGAATTGATGGAACTGAAGCTGCTGCCAACTGCCCCATGGGATTATGAACAATCCCATCATGTTCTTTCAGATACAGAGTTTGCATGGCCATCCCTTAATTTCCTCTCAAATTGATCTCAACAATGGTTTCCCCTCCTTTGTTAATTATTAAGTACTATATCTCAGTTGTTCAAATAGCTCCTGCAATATTTATACATATAGATGTAAGTAAACATATATACATCACAATTTTGCAAAATTTTGCTAAATATATAGTATATTCCAATGTGTAAAAAATAACATGTTCAATAAGGTTTTCTAGAAATAGGCTTCCCCCCATGATTTAGTAATCAAAAATGACATGGGAAGCCTATAAACATAAATCAAGCTTTGATTAAGAAACATAAACTAACAAGACAAATTAAGGGAGTACTGTAGCTACATAATTCTTCTTCCTTCATTTATCAAACAACCATTTGGATTTTCAATACAAACATAAGCAAAAAAGTTCCCAGAATATAAAACCATGGAAACTAAAAAAAGAAGAAGATCAAAACCCCATAGCTGAAAATCAAAGATGAATTTGGATCAAAAGAAGTAAAAGGCTGATGGAGCAAAGCAAAGGGTAAAGAAAACAAAGCTAAAAACAGCAGATATTGCAACAAGATTGATGAATCAACTCACAGTGAGAAGAAGAGAAGATAATCAGAAAGTTAAAGGAAGAGAAGAAAGAAAGAAAAACCCATGACTCACATAAGAGTGAAAAACTAAGAGAAGAAGTTTGCAGTCTCAAGTTGAAGAGCGAGAAACCCCATTAGTTAGGAGCCATGTCGGTACAATTTCAAGCAAAGAAAAAGAAATTTAGAGAGAGAAAACTATTAAGAGAGAAAGAGAGAGAAAGCCGACGGAAGCGTACAAGTGTAATGGAACTACACGCCACTTACCAATAAGATTCAGTTTTCATGCAACTCTTTTGTACTATGTTAAATAAATATTAAAAATTTATAAGTAAAAAAAAAAAAAAACCCCAGAAAAACCTATTCTCTTTTCCTTTGTGGTCACTTTCTTTTTATAAAATTTTCATCATTTTTTTTTCTCTCTCTTACTTTATTTTTTCCTTTTTAAATAATTTATTACAAGCTTGGGAGAGGAGGAGTAGGACCCCATTGCCAATATATTTTCGTTTTTTTCTTGTTGTTGCACCCAATTTTTCTACTAAAAAATGAAGTTTACAGTGTTGGATTCTGCAATTGAAGGGGAGAAAATGGCCAAAACCCATTTTTGCTAATATTTTAACTGCCCCACCCATTCTTTTTATAGCAAAAATCTAGTATAACTCTTCTGTTAATTTTTTAATTAAGATAACTTTAAATATGGTTTTCAAGCTTATCATAAATGATAAGAAGGCTAAAGTTTTCTTAAGGAAAAAAAAAGAAAGTAAAAACCTACTCTTGTGGTTGTTAATACCTTAGCTGTATTAGATTAACAGTTGTACAAAAGTTTTGGTATGACCTAATTAAATAATTTACTATATATGACAAATTGTTAATGGGTGCATGGTGAATATGTCATTGCTTTAATTTTGTTTTTCTTAGGTAGGCAAAAAAATATATACTTTGGGATTAAACTATTTGAAAGCATATATTATATTCTTTGTCCACTTATTAGCATTAACTTGGATCCTTTTTTTTTTAATCTTTTATGAACTATCTTTACTTTATTACTCAATTCTTAAAAGGCTTGAGGAAGTTACATATATCTAACCTAGTTCAATGAAATATATATACAACTTGGTTTTAAATTTTAATGTCATATCTCATATTACAAATTGCTATTTTCGAATTAATTAACCTTAAACTTACTTTTAATCAAGCTGGCTGAATTCTTTTATCAATTGGCCAAAACCAAAGTCTCTTGAGGTTTGTTTCTCTTGTTTAGTTTATTGTTTATATAGTACTATATAAAAGAGATTTTAAAAAAAAAAGATAAACAACAGAAAAATGTCCTTAATTTGTGAATGAACACTCACCTAGGTAGGGAATTTGACACGAGATTTCAAAATGTACTTGGATAATATTTTAGTAATAATGATTCAAAGTCCCATAAAATTGCTTACTAAAATGGTACATTATGTACAAAACTTATTGCTTTAAAAAGAAAAAATACTATATGGAGAACTCTCAATTATTATTTCATAAATTAATACTTACTCAATATTTGGTTGATAATATATTATATAGTAATATGTTATGGGGAAAGATAATAATAAAAAGTGTGCCTCAAAACCTAATTATGATGATAATTGATTACCACGAATTTTGTTTTGATTTTAATAGATAGATGCTTTTTTGAAGAATTCCAACCTTTATTCTAGTTTGTTCTATGCCACAAAATGTTTGTAGGAAATAGAAGTAGAAATGGTTGGAATGTGGCTTTCTTCTTAGCTTTACTTAGCAGAGACGCTTCCATGACATCAAGATTCCTTCTTAATTATTTACCTTTGATCGATCAAAGATCATAATACAGAATGCAAAGAAAATTAATAAATAAACATTAATCATTACCGAAAGCAAAAAAAAGATGATAAAACAAATTAAGAGATTCTAGAAATTTCAAAAAAAAAAAAGATTGAATGAAAGAACTGTAAGAAGGACCACAAGCATATCAAAATGTTAATGTTATATATGTATTAATTGATATTTTATGATATATATCGTTATATGTAAGTAGACTTTTATTATTATAAACATTCTTTAAATAAGTTAATGTGTGTGGTGTAAATTATATACATAACTTGGAAGAAGCCATTTTAAAGTCATTTTCTTGGTTTGGTTTGAATTTAGGTTGGCTGAACTGAATTAGATTCTCTTATATATATACCAATTCTTTTTTCCATTTTTTCTTCTAATGATGATAAGTCAACAATGAGGCTCTTACCATTTGGCAAATAGCAATAATAAGATCTTTGTGTTGGCAAATTAGAATGTGGTTAAAGATCATATAAGAAGCATAGTTATTATATTGGTGCCGGCTAACTCCCAAACAGCTCTTGTCATTGTATTCATTTCATTAAACATTTATTTAAATTTTTTTTTCTTTTTCCTTTCATTTGCCTTTCACCTCACTTCACTGAAATTCTATTTGTTGCCCTTGTTTCTTGGTCACATTCACCACATACGTTTTAGGATAATGAGATTTGTATGTTAGTATTATACGCTTTCTGTATATTTTTTTGTACAAAAAAACACAATTAATTTTTCTTTTTCTTTTTCTTTTTCTTTATACATAAGACATGCTAATAAACGGTTTACAACTTTAGAATAAGAATCTTGCTAGCATCAGTCTCCCGGATAAAAACTCGTAATTCACATGATGCACATTATTATATCTAATTATGTACAGACAAGGTTACACCCGAGTTGTTAGTTCAACTGGTGGTTGTACCGTGTTTGGATTGTGAGGTCTTGAGTTCAAGTCTCACTTTGTTTATTGATTTTTTATTTAGATGTTTGGACATATAAAGATTTATTCTAATTGTAATTACTCAAATGTACAGACAAGGGTGGTTCTCGGAGGTAATTATATAAAAAACAAGAAGATTTAGGATTCGAATCTTCATAATTTTTTTTTAAAACTCGTAATTCACATGATGCACATTATTATATCTAATTATGTACAGACAAGGTTACATCCGAGTTGTTAGCTCAACTAGTGGTTGTACCGTGTCTGGACTGTGAGGTCTTGAGTTCAAGTCTCACTTTGTTTATTGATTTTTCATTTAGATGTTTAGACATATAAAGATTTATTCTAATTGTAATTACTCAACTGTACAGACAAGGGTGGTTCTCGGAGGTAATTATATAAAAAACAAGAAGATTTAGGATTCGAATCTTCATAATTTTTTTTTCTTAAGGGATGTAATTTATCTCTAAACCAAATAAGGTATTATATCATCCTAAATTTGGTGTATATGGGTATTTGCCTATAAGATGTTCAAATATATATATAGAGTTGAGCTTCCTATGCATATTGACAAAAAGATATATTGGAGGTCATGAGTTCTTCAAAAAATGCTATCAAATGTCAATTATGTCATGATTATTATTAATTCGGTCTACATCATATAAAATGCTTTTTCTATTCTTGATTTTCACTTTAGTAATGTCCCATTTGGGTAGGTAAAGCCTTGGATTAACCCCATCAATATGAATATGATTCCAAAGGATGAGACAATGTCATTTGTCTTATTGAGCCATAGGGCTCCAGCCTGGCCAACCCATGGAGACTCAGCCACGGTAATTTTCAGTCAATCAAAGGATCAAAGATTTCTAATTTGTTTTTATTTGTTGTGATTTTAATTTCGCTGCTACATGGAATTTTTGGTATTAACTTGTTAGCATACTGTCAAGTCCTTTTGGACTAAAGGAAGATTAGTTGGTGCCATTGAGAACAACCTTCCAACTCCACCCTCTTTTTTTTCCTTTCCTTTTAACTCTTAAATTATTATTATGAGATTTTTCCTAACGATTGCTTCGATATTTCATTACTGATTTTGCAAGGTTGTTCGACTTGTTTAACTTTTTCCCTTTATTAGTTAGGTTAGATATATATTATTA